>CATIVE010000219.1:0-17506 GCA_949628195.1 Phasia obesa | reverse complement strand
AAAAAAAAAAAACAGATTTTTTATACAAAATATAGGTCGTCATAGATTTTTGTAATTTTTTCGATTAGACGCTGTTTTAAGAAGATACAGCAAAAATAAGATTTTTATATAAAAAAATAGATTTTTTATGAAAAATATAGGTCGTCACAGATTTTTGTCCTTTTTCGATTAGACGCTGTTTTAAGAAGATACAGCAAAAATAAGATTTTCAGATAAAAAATAGATTTTTTATGAAAAATATAGGTCGTCACAGATTTTTGTCCTTTTTTCGATTAGACGCTGTTTTAAGAAGATACAGCAAAAACAAGATTTTCATATAAAAAATAGATTTTTTATGAAAAATATAGGTCGTCGCAGATTTTTGTCCTTTTTTCGATTAGACGCTGTTTTAAGAAGATACAGAAAAACTAAAATTTTCATATAAAAAATAGATTTTTTATGAAAACTATAGGTCGTCACAGATTGTTGTCCTTATTTCGATTAAACGCTGTTTTAAAAAGATACAGCAAAAATAAGATTTTCATATAAAAAAATAGATTTTTTATGAAAAATATAGGTCATAACAGATTTTTGTCCTTTTGTCGATTAGACGCTTATTTAAGAAGATACAGCAAAAATAAGATTTAAAAAAAAAACAGATTTTTTATACAAAATATAGGTCGTCATAGATTTTTGTAATTTTTTCGATTAGACGCTGTTTTAAGAAGATACAGCAAAAATAAGATTTTCATATAAAAAAATAGATTTTTTATGAAAAATATAGGTCGACACAGATTTTTGTCCTTTTTCGATTAGACGCTGTTTTAAGAAGATACAGCAAAAATAAGATTTTCAGATAAAAAATAGATTTTTTATGAAAAATATAGGTCGTCACAGATTTTTGTCCTATTTTCGATTAGACGCTGTTTTAAGAAGATACAGCAAAAATAAGATTTTCATATAAAAAAATAGATTTTAAATGAAAAATATAGGTCGTCACAGATTTTTGTCCTTTTCTCGATTAGACGCTGTTTTAAGAAGATACAGCAAAAATAAGATTTTCATATAAAAAATAGATTTTTTATGAAAAATATAGGTCGACAGAGATTTTTGTCCTTTTTTCGATTAGACTCTGTTTTAAGAAGATACAGCAAAAATAAGATTTTCATATAAAAAAAAATAGATTTTTTATGAAAAATGTAGGTCGTCACAGTTTTTTGTCCTTTTTTCGATTAGACGCTGTTTTAAGAAGATACAGCAAAAATAAGATTTTCATATAAAAAATAGATTTTTTATGAAAAATATAGGTCCTCACAGTTTTTTGTCCTTTTTTCGATTAGACGCTGTTTTAAGAAGATACAGCAAAAATAAGATTATTATATAAAAATGGATTTTTTATGTAAAATATAGGTCGTCACAGATTTTTGTCCTTTTCTCGATTAGACGCCTATTTAAGAAGATACAGCAAAAATAAGATTTTCATATAAAAAAACAGATTTTTTATGAAAAATATAGGTCGTCACAGATTTTTATCCTTTTTTCGATTAGACACTGTTTTAAGAAGATACAGCAAAAATAAGATTTTCATATAAAAAAATAGATTTTTTATGAAAAATGTAGGTCGTCACAGATTTTTGTCCTTTTTTCGATTAGACGCTGTTTTAAGAAGATACAGAAAAACTAAAATTTTCATATAAAAAATAGATTTTTTATGAAAACTATAGGTCGTCACAGATTGTTGTCCTTATTTCGATTAAACGCTGTTTTAAAAAGATACAGCAAAAATAAGATTTTCATATAAAAAAATAGATTTTTAATGAAAAATATAGGTCGTCACAGATTTTTGTCCTTTTCTCGATTAGACGCTGTTTTAAGAAGATACAGCAAAAATAAGATTTTCATATAAAAAATAGATTTTTTATGAAAAATATAGGTCGACAGAGATTTTTGTCCTTTTTTCGATTAGACTCTGTTTTAAGAAGATACAGCAAAAATAAGATTTTCATATAAAAAAAAATAGATTTTTTATGAAAAATGTAGGTCGTCACAGTTTTTTGTCCTTTTTTCGATTAGACGCTTATTTAAGAAGATACAGCAAAAATAAGATTTTCATATAAAAAAAAATAGATTTTTTATGAAAAATATAGGTCGTCACAGATTTTTGTCCTTTTTCGATTAGACGCTGTTTTAAGAAGATACAGCAAAAATAAGATTTTCAGATAAAAAATAGATTTTTTATGAAAAATATAGGTCGTCACAGATTTTTGTCCTTTTTCGATTAGACGCTGTTTTAAGAAGATACAGCAAAAATAAGATTTTCAGATAAAAAATAGATTTTTTATGAAAAATATAGGTCGTCACAGATTTTTGTCCTATTTTCGATTAGACGCTGTTTTAAGAAGATACAGCAAAAATAAGATTTAAAAAAAAAAAACAGATTTTTTATACAAAATATAGGTCGTCATAGATTTTTGTAATTTTTTCGATTAGACGCTGTTTTAAGAAGATACAGCAAAAATAAGATTTTCATATAAAAAAATAGATTTTTTATGAAAAATATAGGTCGTCACAGATTTTTGTCCTTTTTCGATTAGACGCTGTTTTAAGAAGATACAGCAAAAATAAGATTTTCAGATAAAAAATAGATTTTTTATGAAAAATATAGGTCGTCACAGATTTTTGTCCTATTTTCGATTAGACGCTGTTTTAAGAAGATACAGCAAAAATAAGATTTTCATATAAAAAAATAGATTTTTAATGAAAAATATAGGTCTTCACAGATTTTTGTCCTTTTCTCGATTAGACGCTGTTTTAAGAAGATACAGCAAAAATAAGATTTTCATATAAAAAATAGATTTTTTATGAAAAATATAGGTCGACAGAGATTTTTGTCCTTTTTTCGATTAGACTCTGTTTTAAGAAGATACAGCAAAAATAAGATTTTCATATAAAAAAAAATAGATTTTTTATGAAAAATGTAGGTCGTCACAGTTTTTTGTCCTTTTTTCGATTAGACGCTGTTTTAAGAAGATACAGCAAAAATAAGATTTTCATATAAAAAATAGATTTTTTATGAAAAATATAGGTCCTCACAGTTTTTTGTCCTTTTTTCGATTAGACGCTGTTTTAAGAAGATACAGCAAAAATAAGATTATTATATAAAAATGGATTTTTTATGTAAAATATAGGTCGTCACAGATTTTTGTCCTTTTCTCGATTAGACGCTTATTTAAGAAGATACAGCAAAAATAAGATTTTCATATAAAAAAACAGATTTTTTATGAAAAATATAGGTCGTCACAGATTTTTATCCTTTTTTCGATTAGACACTGTTTTAAGAAGATACAGCAAAAATAAGATTTTCATATAAAAAAATAGATTTTTTATGAAAAATGTAGGTCGTCACAGATCTTTGTCCTTTTTTCCATTAGATGCTGTGTTAAGAAGATACAGCAAAAACAAGATTTTCATATAAAAAATAGATTTTTTATGAAAAATATAGGTCGTCACAGATTTTTGTACTTTTTTCGATTAGACGCTGTTTTAAGAAGATACAGCAAAAACAAGATTTTCATATAAAAAATAGATTTTTTATGAAAAATATAGGTCGTCACAGATTTTTGTCCTTTTTTCGATTAGACGCTGTTTTAAGAAGATACAGCAAAAACAAGATTTTCATATAAAAAATAGATTTTTTATGAAAAATATAGGTCGTCGCAGATTTTTGTCCTTTTTTCGATTAGACGCTGTTTTAAGAAGATACAGCAAAAACAAGATTTTCATATAAAAAATAGATTTTTTATGAAAAATATAGGTCGTCACAGATTTTTGTACTTTTTTCGATTAGACGCTGTTTTAAGAAGATACAGCAAAAACAAGATTTTCATATAAAAAATAGATTTTTTATGAAAAATATAGGTCGTCGCAGATTTTTGTCCTTTTTTCGATTAGACGCTGTTTTAAGAAGATACAGCAAAAACAAGATTTTCATATAAAAAATAGATTTTTTATGAAAAATATAGGTCGTCACAGATTTTTGTACTTTTTTCGATTAGACGCTGTTTTAAGAAGATACAGCAAAAACAAGATTTTCATATAAAAAATAGATTTTTTATGAAAAATATAGGTCGTCACAGATTTTTGTCCTTTTTTCCATTAGATGCTGTGTTAAGAAGATACAGCAAAAACAAGATTTTCATATAAAAAATAGATTTTTTATGAAAAATATAGGTCGTCACAGATTTTTGTCCTTTTTCGATTAGACGCTGTTTTAAGAAGATACAGCAAAAATAAGATTTTCAGATAAAAAATAGATTTTTTATGAAAAATATAGGTCGTCACAGATTTTTGTCCTTTTTTCGATTAGACGCTGTTTTAAGAAGATACAGCAAAAACAAGATTTTCATATAAAAAATAGATTTTTTATGAAAAATATAGGTCGTCGCAGATTTTTGTCCTTTTTTCGATTAGACGCTGTTTTAAGAAGATACAGAAAAACTAAAATTTTCATATAAAAAATAGATTTTTTATGAAAACTATAGGTCGTCACAGATTGTTGTCCTTATTTCGATTAAACGCTGTTTTAAAAAGATACAGCAAAAATAAGATTTTCATATAAAAAAATAGATTTTTTATGAAAAATATAGGTCATAACAGATTTTTGTCCTTTTGTCGATTAGACGCTGTTTTAAGAAGATACAGCAAAAATAAGATTTTCATATAAAAAATATATTTTTTATGAAAAATGTAGGTCTTCACAGATTTTTGTCCTTTTTTCGATTAAACGCTTTTTAAAGAAGATACAGCAAAAATAAGATTTTCATATAAAAAAAAGATTTTTATGAAAAATATAGGTAGTCACAGATTTTTTTCCTTTTTTCGATTAGATGCTGCTTTAAGAAGATACAGCAAAAATAAGATTTTCATATAAAAAAAAGATTTTTTATGAAAAATATAGGTCGTCGCAGATTTTTGTCCTTTTTTCGATTAGACGCTGATTTAAGAAGATACAGCAAAAATAAGATTTTCATATAAAAAAAAGATTTTTTATGAAAAATATAGGTGGTCACAGATTTTTGTCCTTTTTTCGATTAGACGCTCTTTTAAGAAGATACAGCAAAAATAAGATTTTCATATAAAAAATAGATTTTTTATGAAAAATATAGGTCATAACAGATTTTTGTCTTCTCCTCGATTAGACGCTGTTTTAAAAAGCCACAGGAAAAATAAGATTTTCATATAAAAAAACAGATTTTTTATGCAAAATATAGGTCGTCACAGATTTTTGTCCTTTTTTCGATTAGACGCTTATTTAAGAAGATACAGCAAAAATAAGATTTTCATATAAAAAATAGCTTTTTTATGAAAAATATAGCTCGCCACAGATTTTTGTCCTTTTTTCGATTAGATGCTGTTTTAAGACGATACAGCAAAAAAAAAAAATGTTCATACAAAAAAAAGATTATTTATGAAAAATATAGGTCGTCACAGATTTTTGTCCTTTTCTCGATAAGTCGCTGTTTTAAGAAGCCACAGCAAAAATAAGATTATTATATAAAAATAGATTTTTTATGTAAAATATAGGTCGTCACAGATTTTTGTCCTTTTCTCGATTAGACGCTTATTTAAGAAGATACAGCAAAAATAAGATTTTCATATAAAAAAACAGATTTTTTATAAAAAATATAGGTCGTCACAGATTTTTGTCATTTTTTCGATTAGACGCTGTTTTAAGAATATACAGCAAAAATAAGATTTTCACATAAAAAATAGATTTTTTATGAAAAATATAGGTCGTCACAGATTTTTGTCCTTTTTTCGATTAGACGCTGTTTTAAGAAGATACAGCAAAAATAAGATTTTCATATAAAAAAATTGATTTTTTATGAAAAATATAGGTCGTCACAGATTTTTGTTCTTTTCTCGATTAGACGCTGTTTTAAAAAGCCACAGGAAAAATAAGATTTTCATATAAAAAAAACAGATTTTTTATGCAAAATATAGGTCGTCACAGATTTTTGACCTTTTCTCGATTAGACGCTGTTTTAAGAAGATACAGCAAAAATAAGATTTTCATATACAGTCATCGACTAACTCTTGCGTCGTGCGGTTGACTTTTTCGATCAGTCTGATTGCTATTTTATTTTTTCCTTCGTTGCTACAGTAAACAAAAAAAAATTCGCATAGTCTTGTTTTTTTTTACTTTCACCCATTATAGTATAGTGGACATGTCCGGTCCGCCCAATCTGGGGGACAACCGCTTTTCGCTATTAGCGGATGTCCCTCGTGCCAAAAAAAAAACGCATAAGTCAAAGTGTTCATGAAATCTTCCCAGATTTACCAATCGTAAAAAAACCTGACCCTAAATACGTTGTGATTTCTGCCGTATCTGGTGATAAAACTTTGCAAGAATATTCATGTTTTTCGGTTCACCGTTCGTTAAAATTAATCTGTTCAGAAATACTATCAGTTTCAGAACTAAGAGACGGTAATCTACTCCTCCTTATTGGCAGTAGAGCTAATGCAGAAAAGTTAATTAACACAAAAAATTTGCCCGGCATTTGTAATATAAAATGTGAATATCATTCAAACCTTAATCACTCCAAAGGTACTATTTTCGCCCCATATCTTAACAACGTACCAGAGCCTGAAATAATTAACGAACTGAATTCACAAGGTGTTGTTGAGGTTTATAAATACCAAAAAAAAAAAACAAGAAGGCAAACTTTCCCCATGTGGTGTTCTTCGTTTAACCTTTGATCGGTACTCTACCCCAGAAAAGTTGGATATTTCATGGCACAAGGTTAAGGTTAGACAATACTTTCCTAACCCTATGCGCTGTAAAACATGCCAAGCTTTAGGTCATACCAAAAAATGGTGCAGAAATAACCCTTTGTGCGAAAATTGTGCTTTACCTCCACATACGCCTGTCGAGTGTACTGTGTACTGCGTTAACTGTGCTGAAGATCACCCTTCCTCCTCTAAAGAATGTAAAGTCTACAAACAACAAAAAGAGATTTTAAAAATTAAAACAAAGGAGAAATGTTCTTTAAAGACAGCAAAGGAGAAATATCAGGCACAAAAACAAACAGAACCAATAAGTCAATCATATTCCGATATCACAAAAACAAAAACCTTAACAAAAAATGAAACATCAAATATTTCTAAAATTGATAAATCTACCAACAACGAAACAAATCACTCCAAAAATTCTTCATCAACATCACAACAATTAAACAATAGAACTGAAATTATTCAAAACACAAGTGACAATTCTACTGTTACACCATCTACAACCACGATTGTAAAAAAAAAACACACAAAAACCAACAACTAATGATACAAAACCAATTTTAACACGATCAATGTCTAAAGCTTTAGCTAATAATTCAAACAAAGTAAAAGAAACGCAAAACCTCACACAAAACAAGAATTTTAATAACACATCGAAGACAACAACAAATAGCCCAAAAAAAGTAAAAGAAACTCTCAACCTAACTCAAAATAAAAATATTAATCTGCCTATGGCTACATCAGCTTACAACAACTCCTTCAATGAACAAGAAGAAATAATGTTTGTTGAAGACGAATAATCTGCTTACCATTTTTCAATATGGATTTTAAAGTTATTCAGTGGAATATTAAAGGATTTATTAACAATTATCACGAACTACAACTTTTAATAAAAGACTATAACCCAGATATTATTTCAATCCAAGAAACACACATTCCCTTTGACAAACCAAGTACAATTTATCCAAAACAATATATTGGATTTTTTCATAACCTCCCCACAAATAGTGCAGCAAAGCAAGGAATTGCTGTACTTGTTAAAAAAACTATACCTCACAAATTAATCTACACTGACGTAAATACAGCTTCTATTGCAATTCAAATAAATATTGGTTTAAAGTTTACTTTTGTAAATACGTATATTCCGCCTCACCAAAATGTTTCTGAACGAAATTTGAAAAATATTCTGAACAACGTTTACCAACCCATCCTTTTTACTGGAGATTTTAACTCTTGGAGCACACTATGGGGCTCGGCAGTCTCAAATTCTCGCGGAAAAATCCTCGAAAATTTTATTGTTAATGAAGATCTTGTAATACTTAATAACGGAAATCCCACACACTTTACCACACACAACACATTTACCCATATTGACATTTCCTTGTGTTCTTCTCAACTAGCACCTTTATGCTCTTGGAAAACTCTCAATGACCTTCACGGCAGCGACCATTATCCAATTTTAATTCAAATAGTGAAAAACTATCAACCTGAAAAAACAAAACATTGCCCTAAATTTAAAATTGAGTCTGCCAACTGGATCCTTTATCAAAAACATTGCAACGACTATTTTCCAAAAATCAAAACATCTAACAACATTAACCAACAAGCAGCATATGTTATAAAATGCATAAGATCAGCAGCAAATATATGCATCCCCCAAACAAAAATTAGAAAATACAAATCACGTGTTGTATGGTGGAATCACCATTTGGAATCCCTTAGAAACGAAAAACAAAAACTGTGGCACAAGTACAAAAATAATAGAAATGTAGAAAATTTGATTTCATATAAAAAATCTAATGCCATATTTAGAATAGCTGTGAGAAAGAGCAAAGCAAAGTGTCTTGAACAATTTACATCTAATATTAGGCCGTCGTCCACATCGCAGCGTATATGGAACGATATAAAACGAATAGCTGGTGGAAACTACTCATACAGCATAAAATACCTAAACTCTGGATCAGCAATGCTTTCTACAGCCTACGACATAGCAAATTTTTTCGCAGAACATTGGTCTCAACAATCAGAAGACTCAAATTTCTCTATTAATTTCCAACAACAAAAACGGAAAGCTTTAAATTACATTTACAACCCTTCAACTTGTAATGCTTATGCTAAACGAATTGAAATTTCAATTAACATAACCGAACTTGAAGATGCTCTACATTCTGCAAAAGGTAAAACCCCTGGACATGACCGAATATCTTACCCCATGCTAAAAAATCTTGCGATGCCTGCTAAAATGCACTTACTATCCATTTATGATAACGTATTTTCATCTGGCATTTTACCTCAAACATGGAAAACTGCAATAATCGTACCAATTCCCAAACCTAACAAAGACAAATACGCTGTTACTGGCTATAGACCAATATCTCTCTTACCCTGCGTCAGTAAGATAATGGAAAAAATAATCGCCAGGCGCCTAATGTGGTTTTTAAAAACAAGCAATTTTATTACACTCAACCAAGTTGCTTTTATGAAAAAACAAGGAACTGAAGACGTTCTCCTTAACCTTCAGCACTTTGTATGTAAAGCTTTGTCTTCTAGGAACCATGTTAATATTCTTTCAACAGATTTTGAAAGGGCCTTTGACCGTATTGGGATACATGTAGTTTTACAAGAGCTAATCAACTGGACAATTGGCAAGAAAATGTACTATTTCATTAAAAATTTTCTTAGCAGTAGAAAATTTAATGTTAAAATAAACGGCTTCCTATCTAGCACTTTTTATTTTTATAATGGCGTGCCCCAAGGACTCCGCTATCAGTTGTATTGTTTATAATAGCTTTCAACCCACTAAGTAAAATTATATCAACAAATAAATATATTCAACATTCTATATATGCCGACGATGTTATTATATTCACAAAACATTCTGACAATAATAAAGTGAAAGAATTTTTTTCAAATATCTTAAAAAGTATTGATGACTGGTGTTTATCATCCGGAGCAAAACTTGCTGTTGACAAGTGTAGTCTACTTCATATTTGTAATAAATGCAATTGCAACACATTCAATATCGAATACAACAATAAGACAATTAAACAGGTAGATTACCTACGTATTCTAGGAATAATTTTTGACAGAAGATTTACATTTAAACAACACTGCCTTCATTTACGAAAAAATTTGTTTTCAAGATTAAATATAATAAAATACCTCACGTCAAAGAACTTTCATATCCACATATCAACCATGATTGACATAACGCGTGCCACTTTACTTTCAAAGATCGATTATGCCCTTGCTATCTATAGCAGGTGTGCGCCTTCCAATATAAAATTAATACAAGCACCGTATTACGCTGCTGTTCGCCGTAGTATTGGAGCCTTTCCCACCAGTACTAACGAGTGATTTTTAAAGAGCTTGAGAACTTTTTTTTTAAAAAAAACGCATAAAATTTGCAAAATCTCATCGGTTCTTTATTTGAAACGTTAGATTGGTCCATGACATTTACTTTTTGAAGATAATTTCATTTAAATGTTGACCGCGGCTGCGTCTTAGGTGGTCCATTCGGAAAGTCCAATTTTGGGCAACTTTTTCGAGCATTTCGGCCGGAATAGCCCGAATTTCTTCGGAAATGTTGTCTTCCAAAGCTGGAATAGTTGCTGGCTTATTTCTGTAGACTTTAGACTTGACGTAGCCCCACAAAAAATAGTCTAAAGGCGTCAAATCGCATGATCTTGGTGGCCAACTTACCGGTCCATTTCTTGAGATGAATTGTTCTCCGAAGTTTTCCCTCAAAATGGCCATAGAATCGCGAGCTGTGTGGCATGTAGCGCCATCTTGTTGAAACCACATGTCAACCAAGTTCAGTTGTTCCATTTTTGGCAACAAAAAGTTTGTTAGCATCGAACGATAGCGATCGCCATTCACCGTAACGTTGCGTCCAACAGCATCTTTGAAAAAATACGGTCCAATGATTCCACCAGCGTACAAACCACACCAAACAGTGCATTTTTCGGGATGCATGGGCAGTTCTTGAACGGCTTCTGGTTGCTCTTCACTCCAAATGCGGCAATTTTGCTTATTTACGTAGCCATTCAACCAGAAATGAGCCTCATCGCTGAACAAAATTTGTCACATTTGAACATTTCGAACCGAACACTGATTTTGGTAATAAAATTCAATGATTTGCAAGCGTTGCTCGTTAGTAAGTCTATTCATGATGAAATGTCAAAGCATACTGAGCATCTTTCTCTTTGGCACCATGTCTGAAATCTCACGTGATCTGTCAAATACTAATGCATGAAAATCCTAACCTCAAAAAAATCACCCATTACAAAAAGCACACTGGTTGAAGCGGGAATGCCATCTATCGAGGAGCGAATTCTCCAATCAACATGTGTCATAATAAAATTTTATTTCAAGATGTAACGAAAATGACTCATTATAAGAGAAGACTAAAACGCGAATCGTCTATATCGACTTGCCTTAATTTAGCACGCAACCTCAATATAAACATTCAACCTAAGTTTATCGGAAACACATCGCAACCACCTTGGCTTTTTAATCCATCTTCCTTAATTCTGTACATGACAGAACTTCCGAAAACAACAACACCTCCAATTGTTTTCCAACAAACTTTTTATAATATTACCAACGATTTAGCGAAACAAAACTGGAATTTTTTATACACCGACGGATCAAAAACAAACGATCTTACATCTTTTGCAATCGTGCAACAAAACGGAAAAATAGTTAACTCAGGCTTTATTGATAACTATTGCTCAAACTTCACGGCAGAAGCAATAGCAATATACCTAGCTGTAAAATTTGCCTCAAAATCCAAAAGGAAGTACATCGTGTGTACTGACAGCCTTTCTTCTATCAAAGCGCTACGTAATTCTCGGTATGATTCACCATTAATAACGGAAATAAGAAATATCTGCATACAATGTCCTAACAATATTAAAATAATGTGGATCCCTTCACACGTTGGCATTACTGGCAATGAATATGCTGATCGAGCAGCAACCGAAGCTAGACGTAGACATCTGCTGTCGTTCCCAACCTGGGTGCCAACAGATATTATAAACGCTTTATTTCAATATTCATCCAAAATTAAAAATCGACAATGGACAACCTACAACCACCATTATAAAAATATAAACCCAGAAGGAAGAAAGCTAATGTTTCCAGCAAATTGCTCTAGAAGAGAAGCGACTATCATAGTCCGCCTCAGAATTGGACACTGCAGTTTCTCACACAAACATCTTTTAGAAAAAAATTCTGCGCCAAACTGCATATCCTGCAACACGCCCCTGACTGTTGCACATATTCTCGACGAATGCCCAGAATACAACATCTGCAGATCAAAAATTTTTGGATCTCAAACCCCATCTGATCTCTTAAAAATATGTGTGATACTAATATTAAATTAATATTCAAATTTATCGTAGATATCAATTTTGTTAATAAAATATAAACGTAAAATATAAAAAAACGGAGTCGAAAGCCATAGCAGCTAGTACTCTATATCACTAGATTTAGTTACAATAATTTATTGTGTAATTAATACTAAATAAAAAAAAAAAAAAAAGATTTTCATATAAAAAATAGCTTTTTTATGAAAAATATAGCTCGCCACAGATTTTTGTCCTTTTTTCGATTAGATGCTGTTTTAAAACGATACAGCAAAAAAAAATGTTCATACAAAAAAAAGATTATTTATGAAAAATATAGGTCGTCACAGATTTTTGTCCTTTTCTCGATAAGACGCTGTTTTAAGAAGCCACAGCAAAAATAAGATTATTATATAAAAATAGATTTTTTATGTAAAATATAGGTCGTCACAGATTTTTGTCCTTTTTTCGATTAGACGCTGTTTTAAGAAGATACAGCAAAAATAAGATTTTCATACAAAAAAAAAGATTATTTATCAAAAATATAGATCGACACAGATTTATGTCCTTTTTTCGATTAGACGCTGTTTTAAGAAGAAACAGCAAAAACAAGATTTTCATATAAAAAATAGATTTTTTATGAAAAATATAGGTCGTCACAGATTTTTGTCCTTTTCTCGATTAGACGCTTTTTTAAGAAGATACAGCAAAAATAAGATTTTCATATAAAAATAGATTTTTTATGAAAAATATAGGTCGTCACAGATTTTTGTCCTTTTTTCCATTAGATGCTGTTTTAAGACGATACAGCAAAAAAAAATGTTCATACAAAAAAAAGATTATTTATGAAAAATATAGGTCGTCACAGATTTTTGTCCTTTTCTCGATAAGACGCTGTTTTAAGAAGCCACAGCAAAAATAAGATTATTATATAAAAATAGATTTTTTATGTAACATATAGGTCGTCACAGATTTTTGTCCTTTTTTCGATTAGACGCTGTTTTAAGAAGATACAGCAAAAATAAGATTTTCATACAAAAAAAAGATTATTTATCAAAAATATAGGTCGTCACAGATTTTTGTCCTTTTTTCTATTAGACGCTGTTTTAAGAAGATACAGCAAAAATAAGATTTTCATATAAAAAATAGATTTTTTATGAAAAATATAGGTCATCACAGATTTTTGTCCTTTTCTCGATTAGACGCTGTTTTAAGAAGATACAGCAAAAATAAGATTTTCATATAAAAAATAGATTTTTTATGAAAAATGTAGGTCGTCAAAGATTTTTGTCCTTTTTTCGATTAGACGCTGTTTTAAGAAGATACAGCAAAAATAAGATTTTCATATAAAAAATAGATTTTTTATGAAAAATATAGGTCATCACAGATTTTTGTCCTTTTCTCGATTAGACGCTGTTTTAAGAAGATACAGCAAAAATAAGATTTTCATATAAAAAATAGATTTTTTATGAAAAATATAGGTCGTCACAGTTTTTTGTCCTTTTTTCGATTAGACGCTGTTTTAAGAAGATACAGCAAAAATAAAATTTTCATATAAAAAAATAGATTTTTAATGAAAAATATAGGTCGTCACAGATTTTTGTCCTTTTTTCGATTAGACTCTGTTTTAAGAAGATACATCAAAAATATATTTTCATACTAAAAATAGATTTTTTATGAAAAATATAGGTCGTAACAGATTTTTGTCCTTTTTTCGATTAGACGCTGTTTTAAGAAGATACAGCAAAAATAAGATTTTCATATAAAAAAAAGATCTTTTATGAAAAATATAGGTCGTCACAGTATTTTGTCCTTTTTTCGATCAGACGCTGTTTTAAGAAGATACAGCAAAAATAAGATTTTCATACAAAAAAAAGATTATTTATCAAAAATATAGGTCGTCACAGATTTTTGTCCTTTTTTCTATTAGACGCTGTTTTAAGAAGATACAGCAAAAATAAAATTTTCATATAAAAAAATAGATTTTTAATGAAAAATATAGGTCGTCACAGATTTTTGTCCTTTTTTCGATTAGACGCTTTTTTAAAAAGATACAGCAAAAATAAGATTTTCATATAAAAAATCGATTTTTTATGAAAAATATAGGTCGTCACAGATTTTTGTCCTTTTTTCGATTAGACGCTGTTTTAAGAAGATACAGCAAAAACAAGATTTTCATATAAAAAATAGATTTTTTATGAAAAATATAGGTCGTCGCAGATTTTTGTCCTTTTTTCGATTAGACGCTGTTTTAAGAAGATACAGCAAAAATAAAATTTTCATATAAAAAAATAGATTTTTATGAAAAATATAGGTCGTCACAGATTGTTGTCCTTATTTCGATTAGACGCTTTTTAAAGAAGATACAGCAAAAATAAGATAAGGTCGCCACAGATTTTTGTCCTTTTTTCGATTAGATGCTGTTTTAAGAAGATACAGCAAAAAAAAGATTTTCATATAAAAAAAAGATTTTTTATGAAAAATATAGGTCGTCACAGTATTTTGTCCTTTTTTCGATTAGACGCTGTTTTAAGAAGATACAGCAAAAATAAGATTTTCATATAAAAAATAGATTTTTTATGAAAAATATAGGTCATCACAGATTTTTGTCCTTTTCTCGATTAGACGCTTTTTTAAAAAGATACAGCAAAAATAAGATTTTCATATAAAAAATAGATTTTTTATGAAAAATATAGGTCGTCACAGATTTTTGTCCTTTTTTCCATTAGATGCTGTTTTAAGAAGATACAGCAAAAACAAGATTTTCATATAAAAAATAGATTTTTTATGAAAAATATAGGTCGTCACAGATTTTTGTCCTTTTTTCGATTAGACGCTGTTTTAAGAAGATACAGCAAAAACAAGATTTTCATATAAAAAATAGATTTTTTATGAAAAATATAGGTCGTCGCAGATTTTTGTCCTTTTTTCGATTAGACGCTGTTTTAAGAAGATACAGCAAAAATAAAATTTTCATATAAAAAAATAGATTTTTTATGAAAAATATAGGTCGTCACAGATTGTTGTCCTTATTTCGATTAGACGCTTTTTAAAGAAGATACAGCAAAAATAAGAGAAGGTCGTCACAGATTTTTGTCCTTTTTTCGATTAGATGCTGTTTTAAGAAGATACAGCAAAAATAAGATTTTCATATAAAAAAAAGATTTTTTATGAAAAATATAGGTCGTCACAGATTTTTGTCCTTTTTAGGGATCCGTACACAAAGTGTAAAAACGTGACCCTATTGTTTTCGCTACAATGTCTGTCCGTCTGTCAGCGCCTTTTATCTCTGGAACCGTAATAGGTAGACTCTTGAAATTTTCACAGATGATGTATAGCTGTTGCCGCTATAGTAACAAATACTAAAACTTATAGGGTGGTCCGATAGAGAGGTGTTATTCACGAATATGTGCATATTTCGTGAACTTGAAATTTACAAACAGTAATTAAAACTTAGTTCACTATATAAACAACTATAAAAAAATAAAACTAAAAATTAAAGGGTGTTCCGATAGTTGTGTGATTTGCATGTATAAGTCCTCAGTTTTGAACCATAATAGGTAGATGCTTGAAATTTTCACAGAAGGTGTATAGCTGTGGCCGCTATAGTAGCAAATACTAAATCTTATTGGGTGTTCCGATAGAGAGTTATTATTTACGAATATGTGATTTTTTCTTCAACAGTAGGAAGAATACACAAAAAATATGCATGCAGTAATTAAAACTTAGTTCGCTTTATAAACATGTCTAAAAAAATAAACCTAAAAATTAAAGGGTGTTCCAATAGTGGTGTGATTTGCATGTATAAGGCCTAAGTTTTGAACCATAATAGGTAGACTCTTGAAATTTTCACAGAAGACGTATAACTGTGGCCACTATAGTACCAAATACTAAAACTTATAGGGTGTTCCGAAAGTGACGTGGTATTTGCCTTTATATCTTTATTTCTAGAGCTATAGGAAGCTACCACTTAAAATTTGCAGTGATTTAAACTATGTTCGTTATAAGCAAGTATACAAAATTAAACCTAAAAATTAACGGGTGTTCCGTTATTGACGTGATTTGTATGTATATGGCATAGGTTTTGAAGTTTTTACAGCATGAGTATTACTATGATTTGCATGCACATTGATTTTTTAACCATAATAGATAGGGTGACTCATAAGACATGAACAAATTAACAACTTGAATTTTTAAACATAGTACGGAACCCTAAGTGTG
The DNA here is from genome assembly GCA_949628195.1 of Phasia obesa. Lineage (NCBI taxonomy): Eukaryota > Metazoa > Arthropoda > Insecta > Diptera > Tachinidae > Phasia > Phasia obesa. Next base: position 1,166 of record CATIVE010000219.1, on the reverse strand, counting down.
TGAGTCTAACTCGCACTTGACTAATTTATTTATACTAGTTTTCATAGCGAAAATAGTTTAAATTACTGTGTGTAAATTTCAAGAGTTTGCCTCTTACCGTTGAAGAAATAAATAAACATATTTGTTGTTATAGAGGCCAGGGTAATATAACCTGTGTGAAAATTTAATTGGTCTACTTTTTACGGTCCCAAAGATAGAATGAGCTGACAGACGGAAAGACATTGTAGCGAAAAAAATAGGGTAATGTTTTTTTACCTTTGGGTACGGAACCCATAAAATAGAATGATTTAAAAGAAATTAGTCAATGTAATTTAGAAATGCACGTACCCTATGTGTATCCTGCTTTCAAGTCTCGTAAGGATGGCCTTTTGCTGACTTACTAAGTAGATCTCTACCCGAAGCTTGGTCCTCGATAGAACAAAAAAGTCACTCAAAATATCCTACGTTTCGCTGTACTTTTGGCCCTTGTGATCATTTTGACATTAAACTCAGAAAAATTAGATTTTTTTAGCTAACTCAAAAATTTTCAGGTTAAAAAAGAATTTGTTATTAATTAGAATTAATTAGAATTATTATATTAGAATTTATTAAACACTAGCTGTGCCTGCCACGTCGTGGGCTTCCTGACAATATTTTTGCTTGATATTGCTTTCAAAGTATTCCACGCCCAATTGTAGGACTCTTATTTTTATAGTGTTTTAGTTATGGTTTATGTATTTACTTTATATAAAGTTACCCATCCCAGGATAAAATTCTAAAATTTATAAAAAATTCTAAAAATGATTGCAAAGCTCTGTAAAAGTGTTTAAAATATTTTAATAACAATGTAATTCAACAAAGTAAAAATTCAAATTGTATTCAATTGGCGCCTAATGTTTGCGCAATAGTTTCTAAAGTATCCCAGTTTCAACCGAAAAGTTCAGTACCTTTATTTTTGCGAAAAAAGTATCTTTTATTGGAAATCAGGATGCTATGGTACCTCGTCACAAAAGTTTGTTCAAATCCATCTAGTAGTTTTTACGTGATGCAAACACAAATGAAAAGTAGACAGACATACAGACGGAAATGAGTTACTATTTTATTATATGTTTAGATAATTATTTAATTATTTTTTTTATGAATTTCTACCTAATTTTTATTGTATTTTCAAATATCCTAGGGAATGT
>CATIVE010000218.1:0-15084 GCA_949628195.1 Phasia obesa | reverse complement strand
ACAATAAATATGAAGTCAATCGGATCACCCGTTTAGGAGATAACCAGGTTTTCGCGCAACAATTTACAAATCAATAGTTCATTTCAGTTTCTCCGAAAACCCACAGAAACTGACTTTTCCGGAAAACCTATAATCTCAACCTAAACATGAGTTATACCATTTTAAAAAAGAGATCAATACCAACATTTCACAATAAATATGAAGTCAATCGGATCACCCGTTTAGGAGATAACCGAGTTTTCGCGCAACAATTTACAAATCAATAGTTCATTTCATCTTCTCCGAAAACCCACAAAAACTGACTTTTCCGGAAAACCTATAATCTCAACCTAAACAGGAGCTATACCACTTTAAAGAGGAGATCAATACCAACGTTTCACATCAAATATGAAGTCAATCGGATCACCCGTTTAGGAGATAACCGGGTTTTCGCGCAACAATTTACAAATCAATAGTTTATTTCAGCTTCTCCGAAAACTCAGAGAAACTGACTTTTCCGGAAAACCTATAATCTCAACCTAAACAGGAGTTATACCACTTTAAAGAGGAGATCAATACCAACATTTCACAACAAATATGAAGTCAATCGGATCACCCGTTGAGGAGATAAACGGGTATTCGCGCAACAATTTACAAATCAATAGTTAATTTCAGCTTCCCCGAAAACCCACAGAAACTGACTTTTCCGGAAAACCTATAATCTCAACCTAAACATGAGTTATACCATTTTAAAAAGGAGATCAATACCAACATTTCACAATAAATATGAAGTCAATCGGATCACCCGTTTAGGAGATAACCGGGTTTTCGCGCAACAATTTACAAATCAATAGTTCATTTCATCTTCTCCGAAAACCCACAAAAACTGACTTTTCCGGAAAACTTATAATCTCAACCTAAACAGCAGTTATACCACTTTAAAGAGGAGATCAATACCAACATTTCATATCAAATATGAAGTCAATAGGATCACCCGTTTAGGAGATAACCGGGTTTTCGCGTAACAATTTACAAATCAATATTTTATTTCAGCTTCTCCGAAAACCCAGAGAAACTGACTTTTCCGGAAAACCTATAATCTCAACCTAAACAGGAGTTATACCACTTTAAAGAGGAGATCAATACCAACATGTCACATCAAATATGAAGTCATTCGGATCACCCGTTTAGGAGATAACCGGGTTTTCGCGCAACAATTTACAAATCAATAGTTTATTTCAGCTTCTCCGAAAACTCACAGAAACTGACTTTTCCGGAAAACCTTTAATCTCAACCTAAACAGGAGTTATACCACTTTAAAGAGGAGATCAATACCAACATTTCACATCAAATATGAAGTCAATCGGATCACCCGTTGAGGAGATAAACGGGTATTCGCGCAACAATTTACAAATCAATAGTTTATTTCAGCTTCTCCGAAAACCCACAGAAACTGAATTTTCCGGAAAACCTATAATCTCAACCTAAACAGGAGTTATACCACTTTAAAGAGGAGATCAATACCAACATTTCACAACAAATATGAAGTCAATCGGATCACCGGTTGAGGAGATAAACGGGTATTCGCGCAACAATTTACAAATCAATAGTTCATTTCAGCTTCTCCGAAAACCCACAGAAACTGACTTTTCCGGAAAACCTATAATCTCAACCTAAACAGGAGTTATACCATTTTAAAAGGGAGATTAATACCAACATTTCACAACAAATATGAAGTCAATCGGATCACCCGTTTAGGAGATAGCCGGGTTTTCGCGCAACAATTTACAAATCAATAGTTCATTTCATCTTCTCCGAAAACCTACAAAAACTGACTTTTCCGGAAAACTTATAATCTCAACCTAAACAGGAGTTATACCACTTTAAAGAGGAGATCAATACCAACATTTCACATCAAATATGAATTCAATCGGATCACCCGTTTAGGAGATAACCGGGTTTTCGCGCAATAATTTACAAATCAATAGTTTATTTCAGCTTCTCCGAAAACCCAGAGAAACTGACTTTTCCGGAAAACCTATAATCTCAACCTAAACACGAGTTATACCACTTTAATGAGGAGATCAATACCAACATGTCACATGAAATATGAAGTCAATCGGCTCACCCGTTTAGGAGATAACCGGGTTTTCGCGCAACAATTTACAAATCAATAGTTTATTTCAGCTTCTCCGAAAACTCACAGAAACTGACTTTTCCGGAAAACCTATAATCTCAACCTAAACAGGAGTTATACCACTTTAAAGAGGAGATCAATACCAACATTTCACAACGAAAACGAAGACAATCGGATCACCCGTTTAGGAGTTAATCGGGTTTTCGCGCAACAATTTGCAAATCAATAGTTCACTCCGCATCTCCGAAAACCCACAGAAACTGACTTTTCCGCAAAACCTATAATCTCAACCTAGACAGGAGTTATACCGCTTTAAAGAGGAGATCAATACTAACATTTCACAACGAAAACGAATTCAATCGGATCACCCGTTTAGTAGATAACCGGGTTTTCGCGCAACAATTTACAAATCAATAGTTCATTTCATCTTCTCCGAAAACCCACAAAAACTGACTTTTCCGGAAAACTTATAATCTCAACCTAAACAGGAGTTATACCACTTTAAAGAGGAGATCAATACCAACATTTCACATCAAATATGAAGTCAATCGGATCACCCGTTTAGGAGATAACCGGGTTTTCGCGCAACAATTTACAAATCAATAGTTTATTTCAGCTTCTCCGAAAACCCAGAGAAACTGACTTTTCCGGAAAACCTATAATCTCAACCTAAACATGAGTTATACCACTTTAAAGAGGAGATCAATACCAACATGTCACATCAAATATAAAGTCAATCGGATCACCCGTTTAGGAGATAACCGGGTTTTCGCCCAACAATTTACAAATCAATAGTTTATTTCAGCTTCTCCGAAAACTCACAGAAACTGACTTTTCCGGAAAACCTATAATCTCAACCTAAACAGGAGTTATACCACTTTAAAGAGGAGATCAATGCCAACATTTCACATCAAATATGAAGTCAATAGGATCACCCGTTTAGGAGATAACCGGGTTTTCGCGTAACAATTTACAAATCAATAGTTTATTTCAGCTTCTCCGAAAACCCAGAGAAACTGACTTTTCCGGAAAACCTATAATCTCAACCTAAACAGGAGTTATACCACTTTAAAGAGGAGATCAATACCAACATGTCACATCAAATATGAAGTCATTCGGATCACCCGTTTAGGAGATAACCGGGTTTTCGCGCAACAATTTACAAATCAATAGTTCATTTCATCTTCTCCGAAAACCCACAGAAACTGACTTTTCCGGAAAACTTATAATCTCAACCTAAACAGGAGTTGTACCACTTTAAAGAGGAGATCAATACCAACATTTCGCAACAAATATGAAGTCAATCGGATCACCCGTTTAGGAGTTAACCGGGTTTTCGCGCAACAATTTACAAATCAATAGTTCATTTCAGTTTCTCCGAAAACCCACAGAAACTGACTTTTCCGGAAAACCTATAATCTCAACCTAAACATGAGTTATACCATTTTAAAAAGGAGATCAATGCCAACATTTCACAATAAATATGAAGTCAATCGGATCACCCGTTTAGGAGATAACCGAGTTTTCGCGCAACAATTTACAAATCAATAGTTCATTTCATCTTCTCCGAAAACCCACAAAAACTGACTTTTCCGGAAAACCTATAATCTCAACCTAAACAGGAGCTATACCACCTTAAAGAGGAGATCAATACCAACGTTTCACATCAAATATGAAGTCAATCGGATAACCCGTTTAGGAGATAACCGGGTTTTCGCGCAACAATTTACAAATCAATAGTTTATTTCAGCTTCTCCGAAAACTCAGAGAAACTGACTTTTCCGGAAAACCTATAATCTCAACCTAAACAGGAGTTGTACCACTTTAAAGAGGAGATCAATACCAACATTTCACAACAAATATGAAGTCAATCGGATCACCCGTTGAGGAGATAAACGGGTATTCGCGCAACAATTTACAAATCAATAGTTAATTTCAGCTTCTCCGAAAACCCACAGAAACTGACTTTTCCGGAAAACCTATAATCTCAACCTAAACATGAGTTATACCATTTTAAAAAGGAGATCAATACCAACATTTCACAATAAATATGAAGTCAATCGGATCACCCGTTTAGGAGATAACCGGGTTTTCGCGCAACAATTTACAAATCAATAGTTCATTTCATCTTCTCCGAAAACCCACAAAAACTGACTTTTCCGGAAAACTTATAATCTCAACCTAAACAGCAGTTATACCACTTTAAAGAGGAGATCAATACCATATATCAAATATGAAGTCAATAGGATCACCCGTTTAGGAGATAACCGGGTTTTCGCGTAACAATTTACAAATCAATATTTTATTTCAGCTTCTCCGAAAACCCAGAGAAACTGACTTTTCCGGAAAACCTATAATCTCAACCTAAACAGGAGTTATACCACTTTAAAGAGGAGATCAATACCAACATGTCACATCAAATATGAAGTCATTCGGATCACCCGTTTAGGAGATAACCGGGTTTTCGCGCAACAATTTACAAATCAATAGTTTATTTCAGCTTCTCCGAAAACTCAATTTTCCGGAAAACCTATAATCTCAACCTAAACAGGAGTTATACCACTTTAAAGAGGAGATCAATACCAACATTTCACAACAAATATGAAGTCAATCGGATCACCGGTTGAGGAGATAAACGGGTATTCGCGCAACAATTTACAAATCAATAGTTCATTTCAGCTTCTCCGAAAACCCACAGAAACTGACTTTTCCGGAAAACCTATAATCTCAACCTAAACAGGAGTTATACCATTTTAAAAGGGAGATTAATACCAACATTTCACAACAAATATGAAGTCAATCGGATCACCCGTTTAGGAGATAGCCGGGTTTTCGCGCAACAATTTACAAATCAATAGTTCATTTCATCTTCTCCGAAAACCCACAAAAACTGACTTTTCCGGAAAACTTATAATCTCAACCTAAACAGGAGTTATACCACTTTAAAGAGGAGATCAATACCAACATTTCACATCAAATATGAATTCAATCGGATCACCCGCTTAGGAGATAACCGGGTTTTCGCGCAATAATTTACAAATCAATAGTTTATTTCAGCTTCTCCGAAAACCCAGAGAAACTGACTTTTCCGGAAAACCTATAATCTCAACCTAAACACGAGTTATACCACTTTAATGAGGAGATCAATACCAACATGTCACATGAAATATGAAGTCAATCGGCTCACCCGTTTAGGAGATAACCGGGTTTTCGCGCAACAATTTACAAATCAATAGTTTATTTCAGCTTCTCCGAAAACTCACAGAAACTGACTTTTCCGGAAAACCTATAATCTCAACCTAAACAGGAGTTATACCACTTTAAAGAGGAGATCAATACCAACATTTCACAACGAAAACGAAGACAATCGGATCACCCGTTTAGGAGTTAATCGGGTTTTCGCGCAACAATTTGCAAATCAATAGTTCACTCCGCATCTCCGAAAACCCACAGAAACTGACTTTTCCGCAAAACCTATAATCTCAACCTAGACAGGAGTTATACCGCTTTAAAGAGGAGATCAATACTAACATTTCACAACGAAAACGAATTCAATCGGATCACCCGTTTAGGAGATAACCGGGTTTTCGCGAAACAATTTACAAATCAATAGTTTATTTCAGCTTCTCCGAAAACCCAGAGAAACTGAATTTTCCGGAAAACCTATAATCTCAACCTAAACAGGAGTTATACCACTTTAAAGAGGAGATCAATACCAACATTTCACAACAAATATGAAGTCAATCGGATCACCCGTTGAGGAGATAAACGGGTATTCGCGCAACAATTTACAAATCAATAGTTCACTCAGCATCTCCGAAAACGCACAGAAACTGACTTTTCCGCAAAACCTATAATCTCAACCTAAACAGGAGTTATACCACTTTAAAGAGGAGATCAATACTAACATTTCACAACGAAAACGAATTCAATCGGATCACCCGTTTAGTAGATAACCGGGTTTTCGCGCAACAATTTACAAATCAATAGTTCATTTCATCTTCTCCGAAAACCCACAAAAACTGACTTTTCCGGAAAACTTATAATCTCAACCTAAATAGGAGTTATACCACTTTAAAGAGGAGATCAATACCAACATTTCACATCAAATATGAAGTCAATCGGATCACCCGTTTAGGAGATAACCGGGTTTTCGCGCAACAATTTACAAATCAATAGTTTATTTCAGCTTCTCCGAAAACCCAGAGAAACTGACTTTTCCGGAAAACCTATAATCTCAACCTAAACATGAGTTATACCACTTTAAAGAGGAGATCAATACCAACATGTCACATCAAATATAAAGTCAATCGGATCACCCGTTTAGGAGATAACCGGGTTTTCGCCCAACAATTTACAAATCAATAGTTTATTTCAGCTTCTCCGAAAACTCACAGAAACTGACTTTTCCGGAAAACCTATAATCTCAACCTAAACAGGAGTTATACCACTTTAAAGAGGAGATCAATGCCAACATTTCACATCAAATATGAAGTCAATAGGATCACCCGTTTAGGAGATAACCGGGTTTTCGCGTAACAATTTACAAATCAATAGTTTATTTCAGCTTCTCCGAAAACCCAGAGAAACTGACTTTTCCGGAAAACCTATAATCTCAACCTAAACAGGAGTTATACCACTTTAAAGAGGAGATCAATACCAACATGTCACATCAAATATGAAGTCATTCGAATCACCCGTTTAGGAGATAACCGGGTTTTCGCGCAACAATTTACAAATCAATAGTTCATTTCATCTTCTCCGAAAACCCACAGAAACTGACTTTTCCGGAAAACTTATAATCTCAACCTAAACAGGAGTTGTACCACTTTAAAGAGGAGATCAATACCAACATTTCGCAACAAATATGAAGTCAATCGGATCACCCGTTTAGGAGTTAACCGGGTTTTCGCGCAAAAATGTACAAATCAATAGTTCATTCAGCATCTCCGAAAACCCACAGAAACTGACTTTTACGGAAAACCTATAATCTCAACCTAAACAGGAGTTATACCACTTTAAAGAGGAGATCAATACCAACATTTCACATCAAATATGAAGTCAATCGGATCACCCGTTTAGGAGATAACCGGGTTTTCGCGCAACAATTTACAAATCAATAGTTCATTTCATCTTCTCCGAAAACCCACAGAAACTGACTTTTCCGGAAAACTTATAATCTCAACCTAAACAGGAGTTGTACCACTTTAAAGAGGAGATCAATACCAACATTTCGCAACAAATATGAAGTCAATCGGAATACCCGTTTCGGAGATAACCGGGTTTTCGCGCAACAATTTACAAATCAATAGTTTATTTCAGCTTCTCCGAAAACCCACAGAAACTGACTTTTCCGGAAAACCTATAATCTCAACCTAAACAGGAGTTATACCACTTTAAAGAGGAGATCAATACCAACATTTCGCAACAAATATGAAGTCAATCGGAATACCCGTTTCGGAGATAACCGGGTTTTCGCGCAACAATTTACAAATCAATAGTTTATTTCAGCTTCTCCGAAAACCCACAGAAACTGACTTTTCCGGAAAACCTATAATCTCAACCTAAACAGGAGTTATACCACTTTAAAGAGGAGATCAATACCAACGTTTCACATTAAATATGAAGTCAATCGGATCACCCGATTAGGAGATAACCGGGTTTTCGCGCAACAATTTACAAATCAATAGTTCATTTCATCTTCTCCGAAAACCCACAGAAACTGACTTTTCCGCAAAACCTATAATCTCAACCTAAACAGGAGTTATACCACTTTAAAGAGGAGATCAATACTAACATTTCACAACGAAAACGAAGACAATCGGATCACCCGTTTAGGAGTTAATCGGGTTTTCGCGCAACAATTTAAAAATCAATAGTTCACTCAGCATCTCCGAAAACCCACAGAAACTGACTTTTCCGGAAAACCTTTAATCTCAACCTAAACAGGAGTTATACCATTTTCAAAAGGAGATTAATACCAACATTTCACAACAAATATGAAGTCAATCGGATCACTCGTTTAGGATATAACCGGGTTTTCGCGCAACAATTTACAAATCAATAGTTCATTTCATCTTCTCCGAAAACCCACAGAAACTGACTGTTCCGGAAAACTTATAATCTCAACCTGAACAGGAGTTATACCACTTTAAAGAGGATATCAATAACAACATTTCACATCAAATATGAAGTCAATCGGATCACCCGTTTAGGAGTTAACCGGGTTTTCGCGCAATAATGTACAAATCAATAGTTCATTCAGCATCTCCGAAAACCCACAGAAACTGACTTTTACGGAAAACCTATAATCTCAACCTAAACAGGAGTTATACCACTTTAAAGAGGAGATCAATACCAACATTTCACATCAAATATGAAGTCAATCGGATCACCCGTTTAGGAGATAACCGGGTTTTCGCGCAACAATTTACAAATCAATAGTTCATTTCATCTTCTCCGAAAACCCACAGAAACTGACTTTTCCGGAAAACTTATAATCTCAACCTAAACAGGAGTTGTACCACTTTAAAGAGGAGATAAATACCAACATTTCGCAACAAATATGAAGTCAATCGGAATACCCGTTTCGGAGATAACCGGGTTTTCGCGCAACAATTTACAAATCAATAGTTCATTTCATCTTCTCCGAAAACCCACAAAAACTGACTTTTCCGGAAAACTTATAATCTCAACCTAAACAGGAGTTATACCACTTTAAAGAGGAGATCAATACCAACATTTCACATCAAATATGAATTCAATCGGATCACCCGTTTAGGAGATAACCGGGTTTTCGCGCAATAATTTACAAATCAATAGTTTATTTCAGCTTCTCCGAAAACCCAGAGAAACTGACTTTTCCGGAAAACCTATAATCTCAACCTAAACACGAGTTATACCACTTTAATGAGGAGATCAATACCAACATGTCACATGAAATATGAAGTCAATCGGCTCACCCGTTTAGGAGATAACCGGGTTTTCGCGCAACAATTTACAAATCAATAGTTTATTTCAGCTTCTCCGAAAACTCACAGAAACTGACTTTTCCGGAAAACCTATAATCTCAACCTAAACAGGAGTTATACCACTTTAAAGAGGAGATCAATACCAACATTTCACAACGAAAACGAAGACAATCGGATCACCCGTTTAGGAGTTAATCGGGTTTTCGCGCAACAATTTGCAAATCAATAGTTCACTCCGCATCTCCGAAAACCCACAAAAACTGACTTTTCCGGAAAACTTATAATCTCAACCTAAACAGGAGTTATACCACTTTAAAGAGGAGATCAATACCAACATTTCACATCAAATATGAATTCAATCGGATCACCCGTTTAGGAGATAACCGGGTTTTCGCGCAATAATTTACAAATCAATAGTTTATTTCAGCTTCTCCGAAAACCCAGAGAAACTGACTTTTCCGGAAAACCTATAATCTCAACCTAAACACGAGTTATACCACTTTAATGAGGAGATCAATACCAACATGTCACATGAAATATGAAGTCAATCGGCTCACCCGTTTAGGAGATAACCGGGTTTTCGCGCAACAATTTACAAATCAATAGTTTATTTCAGCTTCTCCGAAAACTCACAGAAACTGACTTTTCCGGAAAACCTATAATCTCAACCTAAACAGGAGTTATACCACTTTAAAGAGGAGATCAATACCAACATTTCACAACGAAAACGAAGACAATCGGATCACCCGTTTAGGAGTTAATCGGGTTTTCGCGCAACTATTTGCAAATCAATAGTTCACTCCGCATCTCCGAAAACCCACAGAAACTGACTTTTCCGCAAAACCTATAATCTCAACCTAGACAGGAGTTATACCGCTTTAAAGAGGAGATCAATACTAACATTTCACAACGAAAACGAATTCAATCGGATCACCCGTTTAGGAGATAACCGGGTTTTCGCGAAACAATTTACAAATCAATAGTTTATTTCAGCTTCTCCGAAAACCCACAGAAACTGAATTTTCCGGAAAACCTATAATCTCAACCTAAACAGGAGTTATACCACTTTAAAGAGGAGATCAATACCAACATTTCACAACAAATATGAAGTCAATCGGATCACCCGTTGAGGAGATAAACGGGTATTCGCGCAACAATTTACAAATCAATAGTTCACTCAGCATCTCCGAAAACGCACAGAAACTGACTTTTCCGCAAAACCTATAATCTCAACCTAAACAGGAGTTATACCACTTTAAAGAGGAGATCAATACTAACATTTCACAACGAAAACGAATTCAATCGGATCACCCGTTTAGTAGATAACCGGGTTTTCGCGCAACAATTTACAAATCAATAGTTCATTTCATCTTCTCCGAAAACCCACAAAAACTGACTTTTCCGGAAAACTTATAATCTCAACCTAAACAGGAGTTATACCACTTTAAAGAGGAGATCAATACCAACATTTCACATCAAATATGAAGTCAATCGGATCACCCGTTTAGGAGATAACCGGGTTTTCGCGCAACAATTTACAAATCAATAGTTTATTTCAGCTTCTCCGAAAACCCAGAGAAACTGACTTTTCCGGAAAACCTATAATCTCAACCTAAACATGAGTTATACCACTTTAAAGAGGAGATAAATACCAACATGTCACATCAAATATAAAGTCAATCGGATCACCCGTTTAGGAGATAACCGGGTTTTCGCCCAACAATTTACAAATCAATAGTTTATTTCAGCTTCTCCGAAAACTCACAGAAACTGACTTTTCCGGAAAACCTATAATCTCAACCTAAACAGGAGTTATACCACTTTAAAGAGGAGATCAATACCAACATTTCACATCAAATATGAAGTCAATAGGATCACCCGTTTAGGAGATAACCGGGTTTTCGCGTAACAATTTACAAATCAATAGTTTATTTCAGCTTCTCCGAAAACCCAGAGAAACTGACTTTTCCGGAAAACCTATAATCTCAACCTAAACAGGAGTTATACCACTTTAAAGAGGAGATCAATACCAACATGTCACATCAAATATGAAGTCATTCGGATCACCCGTTTAGGAGATAACCGGGTTTTCGCGCAACAATTTACAAATCAACTAGCGAACCCCGATGCACTTCGTTGCAACCAACCAAAAGAAGAAATGAAATATTCTAGATTTTTTTTATGAAATGAATGCATTGTATTCAAAAATTATTAATGTTAATCCAAAACATTTGGATATACAATATTTTTCGTTTGCCCATTTGAAGCGAGCACAAACAAACAATTTGGAGGTCCAACTCTTGAGCAGGCCACGTATAGCTGTCCATGTGAAAAGCACGGCTCCCCCAAATTTAATCCGCATATTTGAAGCGTTTGTCCTTGCGCCTTATTGATGGACATGGCAAATGATAGACGCACTGGGAATTGCAAACGCTTAAATTCAAATGGCATGTCTGTTGGAATCAGTGGAATACGTGGTATGAGCACAATTTCACCTTTCGCTGTTCCGGCCAATATTGTGGTTTCAATTAAATTCGGCATCAATTTTTTTACTGCCAATCTTGTGCCATTGCACAATTTTGGTGCATTTAAATTCCGTAGTAAAATAATTGATGAGCCTTTAAATTCAAACAATGCGGTGGCATACCAGGTGGCTCCAATGAATTCAAAAATTCAATTGGATAATTCACTGCATCATCTGCATTCATTGCGCTATCAACAGATTTATATGATGTCACTGCACCTGGCAATTTTTCTTGAATCTGATAATTGATTTCATTGACTTGTACATTTTTTGGTGCCAGTATTGCGCGTTCTCTCAACCAATTAAGATTCCTGTAATTTTGAACAATATTTGGAAACACACTTTCAATCAACTCTTCTGTTGAATGGAGAATGGTACAAAAATTGTTAGGCAATATAATCAATCCATTTGTATTATCGACTCGAATTTTGCCATTTCCAATATCTAGCAATTGCTTCGAGAACCGATCTGCAGATTGGTCGTTGTGCAATTGAACGCGCATATTTATTTTCAATGTCAATTTTTGCACATGTCGCCACAGAAGAGAAGACTTTAAACATGCGTTGATCTCATCCGCCGGTGTTGATCGTGGAACCACAGGCAATATTTGACGAAAATCGCCTGACAATAATATCAATGCTCCACCAAAAATTTCTTGATTCTGACGTAGATCTTGCATTGTACGGTGTAATGCTTCCAGCGATTTTTTATGCGTCATTGTACATTCATCCAATAGAATAATTGCTGCTTGTTGCAAAATTTTTGCCATCGCAGAATTCCTTGAAATATTGCACGTGGGATGTTCAATCACCTGTTAGTTTAAGAATAATTACATTTTAATTAATATTTATTAAATTTTAAAGTGAGTAATTAATAAATATAAGCTCACATGCACATTCAACGGCAATTTTAATGCAGAGTGTGCTGTTCGTCCACCATCCAATAGAGTAGCAGCGATTCCCGAAGAAGCAAGTGCTAATGCAATTTTTCGTTCCGATCGAATGGAAGTATTTTATTTTCATTTAGATGCAAGACATTTCTGTGTTTACATGCAAAATAAATAAAATTCTTTTACCTGTCACAAATGGTCTATTTGCATAAGAAAATAGCCTAATGATGAACATTAAATTCAGCTGAAAGAAGGGTTAACAGATTGCAAGTATTCCTGGAATACATGCATTCCTATTCTATTTTTCCAATAATATTTTATGCACTTAATGTATAGAAAAGTAAATTGTGGGTTTTTTGACAACAAAGTATACAGCAATAATTTTTTAATTGAAAAAACGAAATATGTATTGACAAATATGTGTTAATGGATAAAGAAAAAGTATAAATCTAACAAATCTAAATACATTTTTCACCCACAGTATAGCTTCCAATCTCACTTTCTGCCTTATATTAATTTAATCAAAATAAATTTACTTGGAAATGAAAGCTATATGCACTTCACTGTCGTCTATCAGGGTTAAATTTTAATTCACATTAATGAGTTTTTAATGCAAATTAACTCTGTCGTCTGTCTACGCTATTATATTTATGTTTTGTTTTAGCTTACGATATCAATAAAAATATACATATTCTCGAATAGAAAAAGTTTAGAAAAAAATAATAAGAAGATTGTAAAATATGCATATTATTTATAACGAAAAAGTTTGTAAATACAAAATATTTCAACGATGTGCTGCTAATAATGTGCTTTCAAAACTAAATCCAATTTTGCAAGACTTTGATATAGATAGCACAAAAAATATTACCTTCGTTACTGACAGGGGATCAAATATTGTGAAGGCTCTCAATGACCAAAATCGCATTAATTGCGCAAACCACTTGCTAAATAATGTTTTTATTTTTTTTTATTTTATTTTATTACTTTTTATTTTATTACTTTTATAATAAGGATATTTTTTTGGTTATTTATATATTGACGAATCTTAAATTTTTTGTTTAAACATTTTTCTTATTTTTTCTTAACGTCCATTTTTCATTTTCTTTCGAAATATCTGCATATATACGTATGAATACTAAATATTTTTGTATATGTAAATACCTATGTACGTAATAAAATGAAAAAATCTGTGTCTAAATTTTTCAATTAAATTATTTTTAAATTAAATTATTAATAAGTAATTAATTGATACTCCTACTTGTATATTAATGTAATATAAATTTATTTACTGTTTTATATAATCATCAATAAATAAATAACCAAATATACTATAATAATTTTTTCATATTAAAATAAAAACCTTCTCTAAAACTATCATATTTGTCAGCAGCCTCTTCCACGAAGTATTCAAAACAATCATACTGATTCATTGCTTTTCTGAATCATGTGAATAAACAGAAACTGCAAGCAGTGACAGGCATATGTTATCAACAGTCTCATTAATATGAATCTAGCTCAATATTCATGTTAGGAAATGCAAAATGTTGCTGTTTGATTCCTAATCATGCAGGTCTCTGATTTGTATGCTGTCAATCAAATGAATGTGTGTATGTATGAGTTTGTGTATTAGGTTGGATAGATTTTTTTCGTTAGGTCGAACCGAAATTTAAACTTTTTTTTTCAAATGTTGAATTTTTTCAGGAAAAAAATCAGAACTGGAGAGTGGCTAGACCGATTTTGGATTTCAAAATCAACTAACCATCATCACTCCTCCCTGTACCTTCCCTAAAAATTTTATGGCAATCGGTCGAGCCGTTCTCGAGTTATGGAGTGACAATCAAAATGTACACTTCTTTTTATATATATAGATAGTTCATTTCATCTTCTCCGAAAACCCACAGAAACTGACTTTTCCGGAAAACTTATAATCTCAACCTAAACAGGAGTTGTACCACTTTAAAGAGGAGATCAATACCAACATTTCGCAACAAATATGAAGTCAATCGGATCACCCGTTTAGGAGTTAACCGGGTTTTCGCGCAAAAATGTACAAATCAATAGTTCATTCAGCATCTCCGAAAACCCACAGAAACTGACTTTTACGGAAAACCTATAATCTCAACCTAAACAGGAGTTATACCACTTTAAAGAGGAGATCAATACCAACATTTCACATCAAATATGAAGTCAATCGGATCACCCGTTTAGGAGATAACCGGGTTTTCGCGCAACAATTTACAAATCAATAGTTCATTTCATCTTCTCCGAAAACCCACAGAAACTGACTTTTCCGGAAAACTTATAATCTCAACCTAAACAGGAGTTGTACCACTTTAAAGAGGAGATCAATACCAACATTTCGCAACAAATATGAAGTCAATCGGAATACCCGTTTCGGAGATAACCGGGTTTTCGCGCAACAATTTACAAATCAATAGTTTATTTCAGCTTCTCCGAAAACCCACAGAAACTGACTTTTCCGGAAAACCTATAATCTCAACCTAAACAGGAGTTATACCACTTTAAAGAGGAGATCAATACCAACATTTCGCAACAAATATGAAGTCAATCGGAATACCCGTTT
>CATIVE010000217.1:0-58919 GCA_949628195.1 Phasia obesa | reverse complement strand
GCCACAGCAAGTTCATAGTCAAATGCCACAGAAAACAATACTGCCAATTTAAAGTTCTCTGCCTATAAAAAAATAACACGTGATAGATTAAAAAAATATATAGGGTTTAGTTCTAAAACTTTTTCCCGGCTAGAACGATCTTTTATTTAAAAAAATGTTTCTATACTTTAAAGAGCTGTATATTCGTGTTAAATTTGTTATCTTTTTTAGCCGCAACAATGTTTAGGTAACCTCACAAAGGCAACTAGCCGTAAGCTTCAACCTCTTTAACTACAAATAGTGTTAGAATTTAATCACTTATTTTCGTTAAGTAAAATTGGGGAAAACCTAGCAAAATTTAACAAATGTACATCCACATGTTAGATCTGTATAAAAACAATTTTTAAATTCTATACAATTTCGAATGTTTGCTGGAGCTTTCAATGCAGGTCACTCGGTAGAGTGGCAAAAGGATGTAACATTTTTTTCACTAGTTTCTAGCATTTTTTTTCGTTAATTTTGTTGCAGTTTGTTATTGGCGCTTAAAACTGTACTATATAGTATGTAGATACCTTACGCTTTGTTCGACATCTCTTGTGTTTTACGTGTTTTTGTGTTATTTATGGACGAGTAGTTGTAGTAGTTGTTACTTTAAGCTGTTTGTATTGTTAGTACAATGAACCTGCACAATCACACACTAAAGCTAACAGCAGCAACGAATGCTACGATTGCAAATATATTACGTATTTGTGTTGTACATGAGTACCTGAACGTGTTTTAAGTTACTTTTATACCCTTCATTGCTGGTCAAGAATGATTTGTCATTCTGTTTGTTATTTCTACAATATTTATATCTGGAGCGAAACTATCATTTAAAGTAGGGGAGTCTATTTGACGTTGTCCATTTATTTTTTTGTTCATGTTTTCGTGGAAATGGTTCTGCTAGGTTTGCAGATAACTTAATATTAAACGTAAATATTTTACATATGTTTTAGATTTCCTTTTTTAATATCAGTTCAACGGTCCATAAATGCCTGCAAAAAAGACAATACTAGCACGAAGTTTTTGGCTTATCTGCAGAAAACAACCAGACTCTTTGGCGAAAATCCACCTGCAACCGCGAGTCCTCTATGAAGTCACTCGAAATTCTAATATTTTCCCCAATATTTTACACAAATCCCAATAATACAAAAAAAAAATATGTCTTCAATTGGTAGATTCAAATTTTAAAAAATCGAACTTTCGCAAAAAAAAAAAAATCAAAACTGCACCGAAAACTGAAGTTACACTAAATTATAGAAATTTCTGAATTTTACTTAACATTCGAAATTTAACATAAAATCTATATTTTGCAAAAAAAATCTCAAAATGCACCAAAAGTATAGAAATTTTAGTAAAAGTTTTAAGTTACACAAAAATTTAAAGTTTCGATAAAAAAAGCTAAATTTGTATTAGATATTAGGTTTGCCAACACATGCTGTATGCATCCTGACTATATTTTGTTCGATTTTGCTTTGAAAGTAATCCACATCAAATTTTAAGACTCTTACGTATTTACTTTATATAAAGGTACCCATCCCTGGATACAATTCTAAGAATTATATAAAATTCGAAAAATTATTGTAAAACTCTGTAAAAGGTGTTTAAAATATTTTAATAAAAAGGTAATCCCACAAAGTAAAAAAACAAATCAAATACAAATTTTATTCAATTGACTATTTGGCAGTAAGTAATTCATATTTTGTGATTATTTTAAAACAACGCCATTTTGTAATTATTTTTAAACAGTGCCAGCTGTTGCGCAACCGTTTTTAAAATATACCGCTTTCAAAAATAAAATATAACTTACCATACCGGCGTACTTTCTCTGCTTTTTCTTCACTTTCTCTTGGAAATAAGATATTTTTGCGGAAAAAAGTATCTCACATTGGAGTCAGGATACTAAGACACCTCCGCACAATTTATTTTTTTAAATTCATCCAGTAGTTTTTAAGTGATTGGAACACACACAGAAAGGCAGACAGACAGGAATTGAGTTACTATTACACAATACCTATAGATTTGTAGATGTCAAAAATTATTTCAAAACCATGTAATCAAAATTTAGCAAAAAGATTTGAAAAAATCAGAAATTGTGCAATAATATCGAAAATTAAATAAAAACGAAACTACAGCAAATATTATAAGGAGGGTTCGGATTTCTATACAAATGCATATTTTTTTAGACAAAGGTTACAACTTGGTAACCAATTATCAATTCTAATCATCTAATTGAAAGCAATTTGGCATCGATTTTTAGTTGTATATTTTTAGGGTAAATACATATTTTTGCATATTTTGGTAACAAATGCATACTTTTGATGCTTTCGCACACTACATTATTAATAGTCACAAAACAAAATTAACAAATTTTCCCGAAGGTTAATAAACTTTTTTAAAAACATAGTTTTAATTTTATAATCAAATTGAGATCTATCTTAAAGAAACCCGTCCAAAATAAAAAACACCCGGATGCAAACGAAATTCTCGTGATTGTTAGAAATTTGCTCTATAAAAAAAAATCTTACGAAAAAAAAAAAAACGTTGGTTGGGAGTGAGTGTTTTTAAATGCATTTGTAAAATATTTACTGAAAAAACCATTTTTTTTATTTTTCATTACTACACTTTTGATAATACTTCACTTATTCATATGATATTCCCTTAAGAAACAACATGGCTTTTTATCTTCGAACAATATCTTTATTTGTGCCATTATTTAACATCTTTAAGAATTTTTCACTGTTAACGAGAAGAAATAAAGAAACTTATTGGAGCACTGGTGAGCTTTTTCTGATATTCTCTACTCGTGAATATAGAGAAATACTTTTCTACTAGAGGAACGTCAACAGACCTACTCTATAAGTGCTGCTTTGTTTATATTTCGACAATGACAATCAAATTAGTTGTTTGTGCTGCTTCTAACATTTGTTATATATAATATATAATATTTGATGTGTTTGTGCAGAACTGTTTAAAAGATAACAGCGGCTATTTCATTTAACCTTTATGTCAATAGCAACATACCTGGTTATATTTTGCGTTTTAAATCCACTATATCTCTAAAAGAAGCTATCAGATTGATATCCTTAACAAATGTGTTTTACATTATATTCTCATGTTTGAGTGGAACTAAATAACTTGGGTTAGAGATATGTCCACTTTTCGAATCCTACCTCTTACGTCAACAGTTGTATACCCGGGTATGTTTAGAAAAAAAAAAAACAGGAAAATGTATTAATATTGCATACATAATAATTGCATACAATTGAAAAGCTATCTTTGTTTTTAAGCACAAATTTTAAAATAGTACAAAAATAATAATTAAAAAATAGAATTAAGAGCGTATTTACAACATTAAACATTAAAACAACATTAAAAATAATTAAAAATTTTGTGTGGCAACTATTGCAATGCAATATCTATTAACCTCAAAGGTACACTTTTTATATCTCCAATGGCATTTCGATTAGAAAATATTCTAGTAATTTGGCTCAGGTTGCGTTAGTTGTTCGCAAAGTTTGTTAAGGAATATCCTACAATGAGTTGTAGAAACCGAATGTTTCTCCACTTAAATTATGTACACAGCAAATGCACCTACATCCAGAATATAATAAAAGAAGTTCAAAGGACCCATATTTGTTCGCCGTATTGGCCACCTTTATCCTTACTTTAGTCTAATATCATTACTGGGTTCTTCTTTAGACTTTCCACTTCTCTTCTGTTGTGCATTGGTGAAAGGACTACAACTGATTTATTTTTCTTGGTCAAGTAGAATACAATGTAATTTTGTTGCTAAAATCGAACATCGTGGATTGCACTACACGTCCTATCAGAATATCAAATTTTGGTGGAACAAATGTTCTTCCTTTATATGCTGTACCCAACATCGATAAAATGCTGTTCCAATGGTAGTTGGCAAAAGGTAGTCGAACACAATGTTTTTTTCACTTCTACCGAAAAAGTTGACATAAAAGTCCTTCAACACTTTTTCGCCTACGTTTTCTTCCTATTTACTAGATGCCGCTATTGCCTTGGAGATTTTTCCATTCAGGCGATATGACGAAATAAAGTCAAATACCCATAACACTTTTGTTAGGTATTTGGCGGGTTTTGATGGTGTTAATTGAGTGAAAACAGTACTACACTTAAGTGAAAATAGTACCTCCATAGCATTGGTTCACTTTTCTGTTTTTCCCGAATAATTATGTTGCATATTTCATCAGAAATTATTAATATGAATGTTTCTAGAATTGATACCTCTTGTAATCTAAATTTTTTTAGAATGAATAGCTCTTATATACATCGTCTAAATCTGAATATGTTGAGGTTGAGGTTGAGGCACCAGGCAGTTTGTCCTGGCACAACATAGCAAATAGTTGCGTATTTACCTGTAAAATGTTTTCTCTTTTCAGACGTTATTCATTATTCTAAATAGTCCTACATAGGAACAATTAAAAACATATTTAATAACAAAAAAATTGCCACATAAAAAGTACGTGCATAGCGGGTAGGGTATGCTGCTGTTGCCGTACATATAATTTTTCTGCTATTGACATTAGGGTTACCAGCTGTCTTGTAAGAACACACTCATAACTTCAATTTATGTACAATAGTTTAAGGCAATTTAACAAACTTACATTGAAACTTTGAGCTTAGCTTTGGTTGACGCCTTGTGTTAACTCTGAAGTAACATACAAAAATGATTTCTTATCTTCTTCGACAAAGAACTGCAGTTTTTTTTTGAAATGTGACTAGAAGTTCTTGTTTTCTATCAAGATAGAGTAAATAAGCCTTCTAGAAGGCCTTCATACTTTTTCTTTTGCCGCCGGTTACTTGCTTTTGTTTTTGTTTCTTTGTTACGATTGTAATTTACCATATTTTTTATATTTATAATATGAGTGTTTAATATGAGTGTTTTTATAATTTCAGCATCTCTGTGGCCATTGTAATTGCAGCTTTAGCTGGACCTCAGTGGCTCTTTACTGAAGAGAAATTACAAAATACTTTATATAATGGCACTCCTAACTTTGATGTCCTGGATGATGGTGCACTGATCACACGATACACAAAGTCAAGTTTATGGATCATATGTACAACATTACAGGGTAAGTTATGATTTCCTCCTAGGAATACAATTTTTAAAAATAATTGGATCTATGATGGAATTTAGTTTTTTATCTTTTACAATCTTTAATGTCATATACTTACACACCTTTTACTGCCTTCCAGCAGTACCCATTGTTTTTGTCGGGCAAATACCCAAAAAAAAATATATGTAAACCTTCAACAAGATATAATAATCTTAGAATTTAAAAGATTTAAATTTTTTTCCAGGATAATTGTATTCTTTCTAAAAAATACAGATTAAGATGTTTGCGTTTTCTTAAGTCCTATTCGTTAATAAGCTCTTTGCTTGTCGTGCGGCCTTACTGAAATTATTATTGAGTATACTAACAAAAAATAAATGACAGTTATTTTTAAAAGCTTCATAAATATTTTTTTCTTATTTATTAAAATTCGGATGTCTATTAAGAGGACAGTTATGCCAAATAGATCGAGCGATTTGTAAAAAAAACTACATTTGCCTCATAACAAAACAAACGAAGAGACTATTGCAGTAATGTACAAACATAAGTAGCAAATTATTTAGTATCAAAGCAAACCTTATTAGTTAAACATGTGTGGGCTGTGAGCTGCTATTTTTAATACTTAACATTTAAAATTTATTAGACAAACTCTTTGTTAAATATACAAATCAATTGGTAAGTAGGCCTAAGTTTTTATTCTCTTTAATATTAATATTCAACCCTACTGTCAGTTAAAGAGAATAATTCATATATTCGTATCATGTTTAATTTAATCACAATATGTCCTTCTTAAATTATGTTTGCGTCAACCATGTTTTTTCTAATCGTGCACCTTTTACCACCTTTCAGAGAACAGTGGAAAAATCGAAATCCCAAAATCGAAATAAATTAATCAGTCAATTTGCACTTAATTATGGATAACAAACCAGAGGTGGTATACTTTAATCAGTCGGCGATATTGTTAAAAGACTTTAAATCAAAAAATTCCTAACTAAATGAAATGCTTTTATATACAACAAGAGTTATTAACGGTGTTTCTCGCTATAACCTTCGACAAAAAATAAAATAAAAATAAATCAGTCAAGTGCGTGTTAGTCTTACACACGTAGGGTTTCGTACTATGTTTAGTATAACTTTAACAATTCAAGTTGTTAATTTGTTCATATCTTATGGGGCACCCTTTATTTTTGAAATCAAAGTCATATTCGCGAAAATTGCATGGCTATTGGAACACCCTTTAAATTTTAAGAATTATTGTTATAACGGCCATGGTAATACACTTTCTATAAAAATATCAGGCCTACCTATTGCTATTCAAAAAATAAGGTAAGATACGTGAAAAACATCTCACTGATGGATCAACCTTGAGGAATTAGCAATTTTTACAGCGGCCTAAGTACAACATCTACTGTAAACAATTCAAGAGTCTACCTATTCAAATAAGCCTATTTAAGTAAAAATCCTGTCTCTTTCATAACACCCTTTAATTTTGTTATTTGTTATAACGGCCATGGAAATTCTTTTTCTATGACTGTATCAAGAGTTTACCTATTACGATTAAGAAAATATGTCACTATACGTGAAAAACATGTCACTGTCGGAACACCCTTTAATTTTTAGTAATTGTTATATCGGCCGTGGCAACATATCTCCTGTACAAAATTTTAAGAGTCTACCTATTACGGTTCGAGAAATAAGGCATTATATATGAGAATCACGTCACTGTCGGAACACCCTTTAATTTTTATTTTTGTTATAGTTTCCATAGTAATAAACCTCCTGTAAAAACTTCAAGAGTGTACCTATTATCGTTCAAAACTTAGGTCATGCACACACAAAGCACGTCACTCTCCGAACACCCTTTAATTTTAAGGTTTAATTTTTTTTTATATACTTGTTTAGAAAGCGAACATAGTGGTAATTAGTGTCTGCAAATTTTAAGTGGTTGCCTCCTACAGCTTAAGAAATAAAGACATAAAGGCAAATAACACCTCACTTTCGGAACACCCGATAAGTTTTAGTATTTATTGCTATAGTGCCCACAGTTAAACACCTTCTGTGAAAATTTCAAGAGTCTACCTATTGTGGTTCAAAACTTACACAGTACAATACATTATTTGCCAACTCAATTCTGTGAACTGTATGTGAAATTAGACCCAAAAAAAAGAATTTCTGCATCATTCGTTTTGTCTTCTTACCTGCGATTTGAAGTTAGTATCGATTTGAAGTTAGTACTATCGTATAGGGGAATTTATCACGTTTTAGGCCCTGTTGTTTGACATAGCTCGACAACCACTAGCCCAGTTTAGTTGAAATAAATTTTAAAAAATTAAGAATTACAATTCCCTTAATCTGTTCATATATTGTTTTCCTATACAAGTAACACTTTCGAAGTTAAAAATGAATGTATGAAGGGAAAAAATTATTTTTTGCCTAAAAATTTAAATTTTTTTTTTTAAATACATAAAAAATCCAAAATGGAAAAAAGGTTCAAGTCTAGTTATTTTTTCGCAAAGTCACATAACCTATGAGCAAAAGCAATAGAGTAAAGGTATGAATTTCAAAAATCAGTTATAGCCACCACCCTTAGAATAAAAATAAAAATATAAATTAAAAAATTATCATGCAAAAAAAAACTTTATTTATAAAAACTTAATGAAAATAAAATAATATGCAATTAATACGCAATTATAATATGCATAAAAACAAAAGTTAGAACATTTTTTCAATTATTGGCAATATCCATCCTTGTAGAAGTTGACGCTTGTGGTTCTGATGATCTTGTTTTCTTCGTAGGTTGTTCATATTCATGATCTGAGTCTGTATCGTCATCCGAGATACACATACTATTCAAGGGCGTGTTTCTTTCACTGTGTCTACCAATTTCAATGTCTTCATCTTCGGTGCTTTCTTCAAACTGCATAATTGTGGAACTCCACCAACAAACCTCCGCAAGCAATGCATCCAATTTTTTGCTTTTGAACCGCTTTTCAAATGGCATGGTCACCTGGTGGAACCTCTCTCCTTGTTCGTCTGATTCCTGAGGTGATTGTGCCAAAAAAGTATCGAGGTGGTGGTGCAAGAAATGCAATTTCAGCGTCATGGATGCACCGATTTTTTCGAAATAAAACAGCAACCTGTCCACTCGTTACTGTATCTCTTCTCGCTGGACACGGTTCTTTCCTAGAACGCCTTCTATTACTTCTTTCAATGCGTTCCATGCATGTTGGTGGTCGTGATGCTCTGAAAGCAAATGTGTGAAAGAATCACTTTTGATCAATTTCCGAATATCAGGTCCATTGAGAATACCTGTTTTAAATACATAAGAAAAACGAAAAAATTATTGGTAATGCGAATGTATAGAAATTAACAAATTTAGATATGACAATATTGAAATACAGAGTACGATACGTACCGTTTTTAATTTTCTCATCACTGAGTTTCGGAAAGATGGATTTCAAACAGTCAAAGGCGCCGTTAACTTTTTTGACCACCACTTCAACGAATTTCCCAGCTATTCCCAGTTTCATGTGGAGCGGTGGCAACAAAATATCATCCAGGTCCTTTATCATAGGTTCATTGCGTAATTTTAATTGTTTGTTGAGCTCGGGAGTTCTTCCTTTCCAATCTTTACATTGATATTGATTTCCTTTGTATCGTGAATCCCAATTACAAAGGAAGCAGAAGTATTTTAGATATCCGCCCTTTTCTATAATCCCTTGTAGTATGTTGACCACCTTCAGATCGCAACAAATGTTCCATTTGTGTTCATCGTATTTGATTTTCTTCAAAATTTCGCCCAATTCTTCATACGTTTCCTTCATAGTTGTGCTGAATCCCAATGGAACGCATGGTTTTTTATTTTTTTTTGTGCAGCAGCACAGCCTTTAAACTAGTAACTGAACGATCGATGAATAAACGCCAGTCGCCAGCGATATAATCCATTCCCAATTTTTTCACTAAACCTGGGATATCATGGCAGTAAGTGAACGTATTTGCTTCGTCAACGGAATAAAATTTCTGAAAATCAGCTTGGCGTTGTCGGTATGATGTTGCGCTGACATTTTGCTGTGTGAGTTTTCTTCTCTTCAAAAATGATGTCAGCCATTCGGAGTTGTGTTGTGATAGTCCCAGCTTGGCCACAATGTAATCCATTTCGATTTGTGGTAGCGGTTGTGGTGCACTATTTTCAATATCGGGTATCCAATCAGCATCATCCAAATCGGTCGGATTAGTGAAAACGGTTTCGGCTAGCAGGGACACAGTATCCGCACTCAGAGGTTTAGGTGCATCGGTATCAGCAGGGCGTTGCACTGGAAGTGTGGCAGTAAATGCAGCAGTGTATACTTTTGTTTTCAATTGTTGTCTGTTTAATCCAGGACGAAAATTTATGCATGCATAGCACCTGGATTCATCATGTCCAGTTGTGTCTTCCACCCAAATTACTGGCTTCATAAAAGATAACTTTCTACTTTTTCCGTGAATCCATTTTAGAAGGGTAGTATAACAACTGTTGCACACTGTGTTCGGCGTAAAATTTGCACCACTTAAATCTGCTTCATCGAAATAATTACAATACGCGGTTTTGAATTGCTCAGTAAACAAATTTTTTCGATCTTTTTTCTGTATTTTTCGGACGATATGACCACAAACGTAACAATATTCCTCCAAATATGGGCACTTGTTGTTTTCCATATTGATATATTTTATGTTTTGTTGTTATTCACTTTTAAAAAACTGGAGAAAAATCACTTTTACTGTTCGCGTTCGTCGGCACTGGCTGAATGCCAAAAATCGATCAATGCACACCTATAAATACTACGTATTTTTGAATATTTTACTGCCAGGTAATTCTCAGAATCATGAAAAAGGTGTCAATGTTTTCTCCAAATAATGTTGTGCATATCTCGAGCAAATTTTTGAAATTCATACATTTACTTAATTGTGAATAAATGACAAACGCGTGCATCGATTTTTATGATCTTTGTCTCATTTTGCTCATAGGTTATGTGACTTTGCGAAAAAATAACTAAACTTGAAACTTTTTTCCATTTTGGATTTTTTATGTATTTAAAAAAAAATTAAATTTTTAGGCAAAAAATAATTTTTTCCCTTCATATATTCATTTTTAACTTCGAAAGTGTTACTTGTATAGGAAAACAATATATGAACAGATTAAGGGAATTGTAATTCTTAATTTTTTTAAATTTATTTCAACTAAATTGGGCTAGTGGTTGTCGAGCTATGTCAAACAACAGGGCCTAAAACGTGATAAATTCCCCTATACGATAGTACTAACTTCAAATCGATACTAACTTCAAATCGCAGGTAAGAAGACAAAACGAATGATGCAGAAATTCTTCTTTTTGGGTCTAATTTCACATACAGTTCACAGAATTCAGTTGGCAATCAATTAACTGAAAAATGTTATACTGTGTTAGGCATTATACATGCAAATCAATTCACTATCGGAATACCCTTTAATTTTTAGGTTTATTTTTTTATTTATATAGCGAACTAAATTTCAATTACTGCTTGCATATTTTTATTATATTCCTTCAACATTTCAAGAAATAAGCATATATTCGTGAATAACACCTCTCTATCGGAACACCCTATAAATTTTAGAATTTGCTACCATAGCGGCGACAGTTATACACCTTCTGTGAAAATTTGAAGCGTCTACCTATTATGGTTCAAAACTTAGGCCTTATACATGCCCACCACTATCGGAACACCCTTTAATTTTTAGGGTTAGTTTTTTATACTTGTTTATATAGCGAACTCAGTTTTGATTACTGTTTTTAAATCTTGAGTCTATGCCTCCTACAGTTCAAGAAATAAACACATATTCGTGAATAACACCTCTATCGGAACACCTTATAAGTTTTAGTATTTGTTGCTATAGCGGCAACAGCTATACATCATCTGTAGCAAAAACAATAGGGTTTCGTTTTTACCCTTTGGGTACGGAACCCTAATAAGTAAGCAAAAAAAGAAGAATGGCGAAGCTCTGAACCAAAAACGCACGTTATTCTCTATGTCAAATTTAAAAGGTGCCACTATTGCAGTTCTTTAGATATAGGGTAATTAGCCCATCTAGATTACTCGAAAACAAACGTTATTCACATTCAAGTACGATGCCCACTGTTTCAATTCAGCCTGTTTTCTGCTAAATATTCACATTTATATGAGGGTTAATTGTACACTATCAACACTACCTAATATTGTTTTCCCAGTAAATGATAATAATTCTTCACTTAGTAAGAGATCTCACTGTACCAATCCAATCAGTTTTTTTTTCTCGACAATGAATATTAATTAGGGGATTATTCGTATAAAGTTTACAGTTCCATATATGTATGTATACACGATAATAGTTTTTCACCACTTCTTCAATACACTATGTTTTTGCTGGACTATTCATATTAATAAAAGGGCTCGTTGTACACAATTTCAAGGCCTCCCTATTGCAGTTTTATAGATACACCATAGTGATAGATTTTTCATTTTGTGTGGGAGATGCCACGACCACAAGGGCTCTTAAAATTTTCACAGGAGCGCATGGGAATCTATCGTGGCGGGTGCTGTAGAAGCTGTATGCATGAGGAAGAGTAGGAATCAGTTCAGCACCATTTTTGCGACTGCCCGGCTCTTCAAGAATGCAGGCTCAAATTTTTGGGCCAAAATCTCAGGATCTAGACTGTCTCAGAGATGCGACACTGAGCAGCCTATTAGGCTTTATGAAAAGCGCCAGATGGTTCTTACGAACCAGCGGTATTGGAGTTCTATAGGGAATAGTGGGGGTAGATTATCGTCGGGGAAACACAACGGGCCTTATTGGCCTCTGAGTGAACTCGCCTTTATGCGGCTGTTCCGGAAGCGACGTGTTATTTGCGTATATGTCTTTATTTTTTGAACTGTAGGAGGCAACTACTTAATATTTGCACACAGTAATTAAAACTATGTTCGCTATATAAAAAAATTAACATAAAAATCAAAGGGTGTTCCGATAGTTACGTGGTTTGCATGTATGTATATGGCCTAAGTTTTGAACCATAATAGCAAGGCTCTTGAAATTTTTTAAGGAACGTGTATTACTATGGTCTCTATAACAAATAGTAAAAATTAAAGAGTTTTCCGTCAGTGACGTGACTTGCATGTATATGGCCTAATTTTTCAATAATAATAGGTAGACTCTTAAAATATTCACACAAGGTGTATTACTATGGCCTCTACAACAAACAGGAAAATTAAAGGGTGTTCCGACAGTGACATTTTTTTCACGTATATTGTCTTACTTTTTGAATCGCAGTTGGTAGGATATTTTCATAGAAAGTATATTAGAATTGCCTCTATAACAAATACTAATACTTAAACTGATAGTGATGCGATTTTTGCGAATATGTCTTTAATTTTTTAAACGAAAGTTTATGCAGATTGTTTAAGTTTATAACCTCTAGAGCAAAAAGTATAAAAAAATACAAAATAAAAGGATTTTGGGAAAGTGACTCAAATTTCTTTTTAAACCGCAATGAGAAGAAACTTTCAATCTACATAAAATATGTATAATTTACCCTCTATGACAAGTTTCGATAGTGAGGTCATTTTGATTTGAACATTAACGGGCTGACACTTACACAGATTATTATTCACAATATATACGAAATAAAATAAACAAAAATTAAAAAGTGTTCTCCAGATGTCTCGAATTTGAGGAACTTGGCCTTTTCTTCTCAATATTATAGGCAGACACTTTATATGTACAAAGTATATTTAGTACTACGCTTTAGTATAAAAAAATAATTAAAATTTAAAAGGAGCCCCATAAGATATGAAAATATTACCAACTTGTATTTTTAAAGTTATACTGAACATAGTACGGAACCCTACGTGTGTTAGCCTGACTCGCACATTAGTGATTTATTTATGATTATTGGGATATGCTTAAGTTTCTACAGCCTGTCTTTAAAAAGAAAGACCCAAACTTACCTGTAAGAAAAAAATTTCAAGAATTAATACATTACAAAACATCAACTGATGATATATGATTGATTAACGTTTTCTCATATTCTATTATTTCAGTTTGGTTGTGTAAAAAGATAATATTTTCAAATACATACTACCCATAGTATTACATTGTACTAGTGTCTAAAAGTTATGATTCTGTTCATTTTTTCATGCGGAATGCTGTCAAACTACATACATAAAAAATTTGTATGAAAAAGTCATGAAAAAATGTTGCAGAAGTAGTATCTGTATTTTTGCTGTGGAAAAACATTAAAATGTTTCTGGCAACAATTTATAAAAACTGTGCAATAAGCACAGGGGCATTGTTTCATGTGGAATTTTTCAAACAAAAGCTGATCGCTTGGCTTTTGTATACTTGAAAACAATAAAATCGTAAAATTCTTTCAAATCGCGAGATATACGCCACATTTTAAATGTCAAATTTTGCTAGTGAAATAATAAATGTTGCCACCGAGAAAATGACCCTCCTTATTATTAAATCATTTAGGATATAACAGCTCAGTGGATTTGGGCACGTTGCCGCAGATTTAATGATTTTTGCTGTGACTAATGGATCGTTAAAATTTTTGTTAATTCTCGAGTTGTTAATATAATAGGAAGTGACTGTAATCATTCGTAAAATTATATTCTGGCGTCTTTAATTTTTTTAAGCTGAATCTGAGGCGATAATATAAAATTCTCCAAAATAGCTTTGACATGTTTGATAAAAATCTTAGAGGTCTGTATGATTATACCTTTGTGTGGTCGTTTCTTTGCTTAGGAATCATAGTTATAAAAAAAGAGGGAAATGGTTCAAGACGTAAAACAAGAAAAACAAGACAAAAAGAAACACTATGATATTTTTTCATGAAAATTTTAAAAAGATCGTTCTATTGTTGGCAGCTAAAGCTTTCCGACAAACAAAAACATTTACTGCTTTATATATACAAAAATATATATGTTTTTTCTCATACTATTTATTTCATCTTTAATGTTATTGATTCATGGTTCCTATTAACATTTGCTGGTCAACTTTCTGATCTTCGCCCAGGAAATTATTCGATTCTTTAGGATATTTCAGGTCAGTGTATTTGGACATGTTTTAAGTTTTTTAAACACATTTTCGCATATTTCCTGGTTTTGACTTTAACCAATGGCTCGTTTAGATTTTCATGAATACTCGAGTATTTAATATCGTAGAAAGTGTAAAATTTTATTTTGGCATCTTTGAATTTTTTCTAAGCTGAAGTTGAGGCGGTACTACATAAGTGAGTGAAATTATATTATATTTGTTGAATGTTTGAATTATAAAGTATAAGTTTGCAATCTATGCTAAGGCTAGAGTTGTGCATTTAAACGCTTCACTTGTACTATCTATCCAGCAATGTATATCGCCAAGATAAAAGTCGGTATACCCAGAGCCAAAAATGACTAATAGAATGTAAAAGATTTTCTCGAAATATTTTTAGGCTAAGGGCTATTCAAGCAGAAAGAAGGGAAGTGTTTTTCGAAAAGATTCCTTATTATTTTCATGTGGTAAATCTTTTTAATTTTATCAAGATAAAATTAAAAAAAAAATAAAATTTCATCGAAAAGGGAATCCCATTAAATCAATAAGGAAACTTTTTATTCACAATTTATTTTTACTCATTTTTGACACAGAAAAACAATCCATAGAGAAAAACTTTTTGATTCTATTAGGATTTTTTTAAAAAAGTACTCCTTATTGATTTCATTAGGTTCCTATATGATCATGTGTAAATCATCTTTCTAATTTTCTTAATAAGGATATCTTTTTGATTATATTAGCTTTCTTGTTATTTCGTTTATATAAACCAACATTGCAACTGTTGTTAAAACATAAAATATAAAATATACATTTGGTGTAGTGGTTAAGTGCGTGCCTTCAAAACGAAGCACACAAGGTTCGATCCATGGGAGAGGACAAAAAACTTTTCACCATGGTCTTTGGGTTATAGGAATTAAGTGGCTATAAGACTTCGTTTCTTCTTATAATTTTTGGTCTATTTTATTAGGTACTATAACTAACTAACATCTTAAATTTAGTAATTACCGTCATTATTAAAATATAAAACAAAAGGATCTGACTAACATAAATCTAAAAATATTAATGATTTACACAAATTGGTCAGAGATTTTTATTGCATTTTAGAAATTTGCATTACAAATCATGATATTATACTAACATGTTTTTTGCTCTACTATAAAATTATTTGAATCTTAGTTATCGCTTTTCATTTGAGTTAACGATATTTACATAAAATGAAAGAAGAGGCAATATACAGATAACAGCCTTTATACTCGTACACAAAACAAGTAACCAGATGTTATTTAAGTTGCCCCGTATGGATCGCAGAATTATTCTTTTTATTTTTAATGCCATCTTACGTCTTGAGTACTTTCCCACAGAGTGGATGATCTCTTTAATTACTATGACTCCTAAACCAGGAAAAGACCACACAAAAGTAGAATCATATAGACCTATAAGCCTTTTATCAAACATGTCCAAGTTGTTTGAGAGAGTTTTAATAACTAAGCTGAATCCAATTCTTAGCGCGAAAGGATGTATTCTGAACCATCAATTCGGCTTTAGAAAACAACATAGTACGACTCAACAAACACACAGATTAGATGTAATTAAAACGACCTTTGAAGAAAGAAAAAAAGTATTTGACACGAAGGCCTAATATTTAAGCTAAAACTGAAGTTGCCCGAAAACTTGTGTACTTGTTAAAAGAATTTTTAGCGAATCGCAAGTTTTTACTAAAAGAAGGCGATTTTTAAGCTCGCCACACCTCATTGAAGCCGGAGTACACCAAAGTATAATTTGGGGCCAATTTTTCATTTACTGTACACATCAGATATGCCAATTAGCACCCTAGTCCACACATCAACTTTTGCAGATGACACAGCTTTTTTAAGTATTCATGAAAGTGCCCAAGAAGCATCACAACTTTTACAAGACCACATACTCAATTTGGAAAAATGGCTAGAAAAATGGAGAATAAAAGTGAATGAACAAAAATGTACTCACATAAATTTCTCACTGCGTAGGGACTCATGCCCTCCTATTCGCATAAATAACCAAATGATACAGCTTTCAGATGTTAAATACCTGGGTATATATCTCGAACGTCGCCTTACTTTAAAAATCCACATTGATTTCAAGTTGACACAAATGAAATTAAAAGCAGTACAACTAAATTGGCTTATTGGCAGAAACTCTACCCTGAGCTTAGATTATAAACTTCTACTGTACAAGTCGATCCTCAAACCAATTTGGTGTTATGAGATTCAGTTACGAGGCACTGCCTCAGCTAGAAATATAGAAAAATTCAAAGGCGCCAAAATAAGATTATACGTATGATTACATCTTCTCCCTGGTATATAAAAAATTCGAACATCCACAAAGACGTAAACATGCCATCAGTAATAAAAGCAGAAATAGCAAAACATGCAGTCACATATCTCAAGATCATTGAATCTCATACAAGCCCTTTGGCGCGTAACATGCTGAACGAACCTAGTTATATTCGACTAAAAAGAAGAGATACTGCTTTTCTTGGCCGTACATTAGAGCGATGACCCGTAAATGATTGCAAAATCCGTGAAACAAATACTATTTTTGTCTAGCACTGGCTGGACTTAAAAATTATTGTTTAGTTTAGACTTAAGGTACGAGTAATTATTGTTAGTTCAAAAAATTGAAGATCCAATAAATAAATTATGCAAAAAAAAACTTGATTTTTATAGATTAAAATAAACAGAACATCATTGATAAGACACGGTTAATAAGATCTCTAAATGTTTTTTATTAAAAAAGTTTGCGGTTGATAAAAAATGATTTTTTCATAAATGTTTTGACACCCGTTATGCATTTGCCTGAATATATAACTAACTATAAGTGTGTTGTGCATTAAAATACAATAAGGGTAAGGGGGCGTATGATTATCACTTAAGTAAATATCAATCATACGATACTTTTAGGCACTGACAGTCTGTTATTTGAATATTTGCTGTCACGAGTTAAAACAAAATAAATAGCATGAATTCCATCGTATGTCTGGTGATGAAACGTGATGGGCGACAGCAATTAAAACGTTTTGTCAAAGTAATTGTTTGAGCTCATTATGTAGGATGATGAAATTTCTCACTGTATAAACAGAAATCTTAACTCCTTATTTTAAACACAGCACAACATTTTCTGTAAGAGATAATGCTGAAACATCAGTAAAAGACAAGTTATATAGAAAAATCAACAATAAATATACAGCATTGCTTTATATCCCAGTAATTCAGTTACAAAAAAAGTTTGTCTAAACAATATTTTACAGCAAATAAAAAATATTGTTTCGTTTAATTAAATTTGTTTAGAGTTTCAATTATAGTAATTTGTCGGAATGTCATAAAGTTTATTTTTGTTAGCAAGTGTCAGGTGTTTATACTGTCATCATGCTTTTTGCATGGATATAACATTATCCAACTGTTAGCCTGGTTTTTTCTTCGCTTCGAAGATATAAAGTGAAATTTCATACGAATAGTTTTTTTGCTTCTACAATTTGCTTGCGTTAAAGCGTGTTTACAAGTGAGGAACGGTTCGTTATATATTGGATTATTCTTAAGTATCTACAACCTAAAATTAAAAATAGAGTTAAATGTAGAAATAAAAATCATTTATTTATTAATTGATACATTCAGCAAAAAGTAATAAAAATCTAAAATAAATTGAATATAAATTGAAAATACATAGGACACACCAACGATGAAATTTCATTTATTTACAAAAAAAAATTCACCAAAAATTTACATTTTACATAAACTTAAAAAAAAATTCACTGAATAATATAAAATTTATTAAAAAAAAAACAAAATTTCATTTTATAATTATAATTTATAAAAAATTTTAATTTACTATTCCAACTATTTATTATCAGGGAAATGAATGGTTAAGTCAGGCTGAAGTTCATTTATTCTCTCTAACTACTCAAAGAATATTTTTATAGATGTTAGAACGGAGTTAGCGTAAAATCCAGAATCTAAAGTCTTACGATGAAAATAAAACACAGTGTGGTTTTATCAATACTTTCATTACAATGTGTATGTATACTTAGAAAATATGTTATATTTAAATAACAAAAGGTTCTTGATATAAAAAAGTTCAAAAGAAGCAAAAAATATCTGCAATACCTTAACGAATAAAATGTCAGATAAATAAATCAGTCAAGTGCGAGTTAGTCTCACACATGTAGGGTTCCGTACTATGTTTAGTAGGCCTTTATAAATTCTAGTTGTTAATTTTTATCATGTCTTATGGAGCACCCTTTATTTTTTAAAATCAAAGTCATATTCGTCGCATCGCTCTTGGAACACCCTTTAAATTTTACGAATTATTATAACGGCCATGGTAATACACTTTCTATAAAGATATCAGGTCTACATATTGCGGATCAAAAAATAAGGTAATATACGTGAAAAATATGTCACTGATGGATCACCCTTTAAAAAATAGCAATTGTTACCGCGGCCGAAGTACACCATCTACTGTAAATAATTCAAAAGTCTACCTATTACAGTTCAAAAAATAAGGCTATTTAAGTAAAAATCATGTCTATGTCGGAAGACCCTTTAATTTTGTTATTTGTTATAACGGCCTTAAAAATTATTTTTCTATGAATATATCAAGAGTTTACCTATTACGATTAAAAAAATAAGTCACCATACGTGAAAAACATGTCGTTGTCGGAACATCCTTTAATTTTTAGTAATTGTCATATCGGCCGTGGCAACATATTTCCTGTACAAAATTTTAAGAATCTACCTATTACGGTTCAAGAAATAAGCCGTTATATATGAGAAACACGTCACTGTCGGAACACCCTTTAATTTTTATGATTTGTTATAGTTTCCATAGTAATAAACCTCCTGTAAAAACTTCAAGAGTCTACTTATTATCGTTCAAAGCTTAGACAATATGCACGCAAAGCACGTCACTCTCAGAGCACCCTTTAATTTTAAGGTTTAATTTAATATACTTGTTTATAAAGCGAACTAAGTTTTAATTACTGTTTGTAAATTTTTAGTGTAGGCCTCCTACAGTTGAAGAAATAAACACATATTCGTGAATAACACCTCTCTATAGGAACACCCTATAAGTTTTAGTATTTGTTGCTATAGCGGCAACAGCTATACATCATCTGTGAAAATTTCAAGAGTCTATCTATTACGGTTCCAGATATAAAAGGCGCTGACAGACGGCCAGACAAACAAAACATCATATCAACAACGACTAGCACAAGCATTAATTGGTCGAAATATAGAAAGTATCTTAGTACTCATTGTTCGGAAAACATCCCGCTAAGAACACCTGAAGACGTAGAGCGCAGTCTTATTGATTTTGGCCAAAACCTCAAATCAGCTGCCCAACATTCAACAATAACCCGACAATTAGCTAGATACAATCAAATTTATTCTGCAGATATCGAACGGCTCTTGGCTGAAAAAAGAAAAATTCGTAGAGAATGGCAATCACAGAGATCTCCTCAACTCAAAAGCAGACTTAAAGAATGCACGAACCGGCTAAGAGACATGCTGGAATCTCGAAGAGTAACATCCCTGAAAACCTATTTGGGAGACCTGGACGCAACTCCTCAATCAGATTATACGTTATGGCGTGCCTGTAGAAACCTTAAAAGGCCAGTCTTACGTAAGCCTCCCTTGCGAACTTCAGCTGGAGGCTGGGCAAGGAGTGATACCGAAAAAGGAAATTTATTTGCTGGACATTTGAAAAAGGTTTTTACCCCAAATATATCGACCGATATAGTTGAGTTGCCAGTTGTCGAGGCTAGTGCTGCAGTCCCGATAAGATTTGAATTTGGTGATCTTGAAAAGGCAATAACGGATTTAAACACCAAAAAAGCCCCTGGCGTTGATAAAACCAGTAACAAGATGTTAATTGAGTTGCCCCGTGTAGCTCGCAGAATCGTTCTTTTTATTTTTAATGCCATTTTACGTTTTGAGTACTTTCCCACAGATTGGAAGGTGTCCTTGGTTACCATGATTCCTAAACCAGGAAAAGACCACACAAAAATTGAATCATACAGACCTATAAGCCTTTTGTCAAATATGTCAAAGCTGTTTGAGAGGATGTTAATAACTAAGCTTAACCCTATTCTAAGCGACAAAGGATGTATTCCAAACCATCAATTCGGTTTCAGGAAAAAACATAGTACGATCGAACAAACTCACAGGTTAGTCAATGTTGTTAAGAAGACTTTTGAAGAGAGAAAATACTGCTCTGCGCTTTTCATCGACGTTTCTCAAGCATTTGATAAGGTATGGCATGAAGGCCTAATATATAATCTAAAACTGAACTTGCCCGTAAACCTATGTAAGCTGCTAGATAGTTATTTAACCGAACGAAAATTTATTGTAAAAGAAGGAGATTTTTTGAGCTCACCCCAGCCAATCGAAGCCGGAGTTCCCCAAGGTAGTATATTGGGGCCCTTTTTATACTTATTGTATACTTCAGACATGCCAACTAGTAACCGAGTTCACACATCGACATTTGCTAACGACACAGCTTTTTTGAGCATTCACGAAAGACCCGAAGTAGCATCACGATATTTACAAGACCACATATTTAATTTAGAAAAAATGGTTGAAGAAATGGAGAATAAAAGTTAATGAACAAAAATGTACTCACATAACCTTCACACTGCGTAATGAATCTTGCCCCCCTATTCGGATAAATAACCAAACGATACCTCAGCTTTCAGACGTCAAATATCTCGGCATACATCTTGACCGGCGCCTTACATGGAAACGCCACATAGAAACAAAGTTAACACAAATGAAGTTAAAAGCAGTCCAACTAAACTGGCTTATTGGCAGAAATTCTACTCTAGCTCTAGATTGCAAACTTTTATTATACAAGTCAATCCTAAAACCAATATGGTGTTATGGCATTCAATTATGGGGCACTGCCTCAGCTACCAACGTAGAAAAAATTCAAAGGCGCCAAAATAAGATTCTTCGTATAATTACATCTGCTCCTTGGTATATAAAAAA
Source organism: Phasia obesa (assembly GCA_949628195.1). Lineage (NCBI taxonomy): Eukaryota > Metazoa > Arthropoda > Insecta > Diptera > Tachinidae > Phasia > Phasia obesa. The sequence goes on along the minus strand of CATIVE010000217.1, from coordinate 37,716 downwards.
CTCGAACATCCATAAAGATCTAAATGTGCCATCAGTTAAAGCAGAAATAGCGAAACTTGCCATAAGGTATTTAAAGAAGCTTGAAACTCATCCAAATCCACTCTCCCGTAACATACTAAATGAACCTGGTTACATTCGACTAAGAAGGAGGGACACTGCTTCTCTCATCCGTACATCATAGGGATAACCCACAAATTACAGTAACCGTGAAACATACATTTTTTTTGTCCAGCACTGGTTGGACTTAACATGTATACCTTTATTTTTAGACTTAAGATATGAGTAATTATTGATAGTTCAATTATATTGAAGATACAATAAATAAAAATTGCGAAAAAAAGACGGCCAGACGGACAGACAGACAATAGGGTTTCGTTTTTACTTTTACTGAAGAACTAGCTGTGCCCACCACTTCGTCGGCGTTCTTGCAATATTTTGTTCGATTTTGCTTTGAAAGCCATCAACACCAAATACCCTTACTTTTTTGAGTTCGCATCTCTTAAAAACTACTAGATGGAGTTTAATAAAATTTTGTGAGGAGGTAATTTGGTATCCTGATTCCAATAAAAGTTATAATTCCAGAAAAGAAATAATTTAAAGACTATTGTGCAACAGATGACGCCAGTTGAATAAAATTTATAATTACATTATTATTAAACTATTTTAAACACTTCTTACAGAGATTTTCAATAGTTTCTAGAATTTAATATAAATTTTAGAATTTTATCCAAGGCTGGGTACATTTATATAAAGAAGATTTAAACAAAATTGTGTGAGGAGTTACCTTAGCATCCTGATTCCAATATAGGATACGTTTTTCCGCAAAAATTCCTTATTTCCAAGAGATAATAAAGAGAAAAAACAGTAAAAGTACGCCGTCTTTTTTTTACCGATTTAAAGGTACTGCATACTTTAAGGCATCTTTTATTTTTGAAAGTGGGATATTATAAATACGGTTGCGCAAGAGATGGCACTATTTTAAAATACATAATGACAAAATATTTTACTGCCAAATAGCCAATAAAATAACATTTGTGTTTGATTTATAATTAGAGTTTTAGAATTTTGCATAGATTTTAAAATTTTATCCAGGGATGAGTACCTTTATATAAAGTAAACACTTCAAACATAACTGAAGCACTACAAAAGTAAGAGTCTTACAATTGGTGTGGAATACTTTCAAAGCAAAATCGAGCAAAATATTTTTAGGACGCCCACGACGTGGTGGGCACAGCTATATATGTATATATCTATGTATAGATTTATTCATAATATAAAATCTTACAAAATAAATGGAAACTATTTCATTAAAACATTTTAGGCAATTTTTCATTATAAAAACCTCCCCTAATATAAAAGTGAATTAATCTCCAAAAACGGCGCAAAGTACCCAACGTTTTAGGTTACTTTTCTTATGATAATTACCCAGTGTTAGGTAAATGGTTATAGGATTTTTTGTCTTATTACTCATTTTTGTAGGGTCATTTTCCATTTAGATTTACCGAATGTTATTTTTAAAAGAAAAGGCGTTATATTATAACAAAATATACATAAGGTATGTTCGATCTCTTAAAAACTATTCAATAACATAAAACGTTCTTCAACTAAAGGGTTTTTAAATTCTTAACATTCATTTGGTGGGAGATTATTTTAAATTCCTTGAATTTGGCTTTTAAATCGGAACAATAATCAATGCTAAGGCGAAACTTTATTATTACCCGCAAACTCTCAATTTTACTGAGATTAGGACAGAGTGAATGTCTAACCAATATTGCTTTTCCTTAACCTGTTCTGCTGTATAGGAAGGAACGTCAATTTATTTAGAAACATTAATTTATTAAAAACTATTTTTTTGTATTGATGTCAAAAGGATTTTTCATAAGAATGGAATGTATTTTCTAGACAGATACCTCCGTCATCAGTACATTGCTACTTTGGGTAGTGGTTGGTTGGAAGCATTAACTATATTTTCTATTAAGCAAAACTGGAACTTATTTTTTTGTTTTGTTTGAATCATTTTGAAACACACAATTCAAATCAAGATTATTCCGAAAAGTATAGAATCCCATTACCTTTTATGTACGTATTTTTTTGTATCCGCACCTTTGCTTAAATCGGGTTTTTCATTCGCCTTGATGGTTATAATTTCTATAAAAATACACAACAGCTAATAGTTATTTTAGTTGCCTTGTAGTATCTACAATTTAGCCTTTTATATTTTCAACTGTTTAAATTGGCTTTCCAATATTAGTTGACCATTTTGCAGCAAAATTTAATTTTTTCCATGATTCCAAATCGCGGGGAGTAAACGAGATACTTGATCACAGTTATTAAAATTTGGCAAAGCCAAGTTCAAAAACTAAATACTAATTAATCTTTGCCTTAATTTTATATGAACAGTGTGATTTTTTGTGATTCTAAATAATGTTTGCAAAATATCAACATAAAAATAATCAGACAAATGAACTAACAGACAATAACTACAAATGAAAAACTTTTATTTGCCTTTTATTTTGCCTGTTCATGTATTTTTGTAATAACTTTTTGAAATAAAAAAACAAAAACTAACATACAATATAAAAACAAGAAAAGTTTTTATATTTCCTAAACTATTTCTATGCAAAGTAAGTATTCATACAAAATGTTAGCTGTAGTTATATTTACTATTTACTACTAACATACTTTGAGTGAAAAAAAAATATTAAAATTAAGTCATGGCAAATAAAAATTATTTGCGATGTTAACAAAATAGAACTTTAATTTTTATTTTATTTTATTTTATTTTATTTTTTTTTTATTTTATTTTATCTTATTTTATTTTATTTTATTTATTTAATTTTTAAGATTTTTTAAAGTTTCAAAATTAGTACATCTAGTAAAATACAAGTAATAAAGAAGAAGTAGTAAAAAGAAAGGGCCTTAGATATAGATAAATTATATAAGTTAGCTACGCCGAGTTTTACTTACATTATGTTTTAGTAATTGATGTACTATTTCAAAAACATAAAGCTAAAAATATAGAACAAATAAAAATTGTGTGTCTTTCCTTATGTAAAACAATTGTTGTCATGTAGAAGTTATATTCGTGTGTCTCCAAAAACATTTTTTGGGGAAATTAAATATTAAGTTTCAACATCTTTTATACAAAAATTGGTATGAAAACAAATGTCCAATATTTTTAGTCACATGTAGAAGCGCTCGATTAGTGCAAAAATATTAAGGAGCATGAAAAATATTATCATCCTCAACCAAATTTTAACATTTGGTATACGCCACCTTTTCGGAAATATTTTTTTAACCATATGAATTAAATACTATTAAAAATGTATTGCAAACAAAAATGTTTTTGTGTTTTTCGTTATATATAAAACAAATTGACGTGCCGAAGTTATCTTCTCGTTTCTCCAAAAATTTTATTTTAGAAAATTGTTTCAACAGTTTTTATACAAAAATTGCTATGAAAAAAGTGATCAACTATTTTTGTAGGTAGTGCATGGAGTTCTAAATCGTTTTGTGTAAAACTGTCAAAGCTCATGTAGGAAATTTTTATAGGTATAGGAATTTTCACCTTTAAGCAAATTTTTATATTTTCACTTTTTTTTTTATATATAGTTTTACTTCCAAAATTTCTGGAAATTCGATTTAGAAAAGTAAAAAATTAACATTTGAAACCAATTCCAACAATTATCCTTACTAACATATAGAGGGTACCGTAATGGTAATTTCAAAACGAAAAGTTTTGCATGTGAGACATAAGAGTTAAATATATGGGTATTAAATAGATCGATAGATCCGAAAAATTTAACATAAGAAATTGTATTGCATTGTACAGTAGAGTGGAACGAAAAAATATTTTTTTCAATTTCAATATTAAAAAGGGATAAAAAGTTGTCATTTGCTATTTTTAAGTCAATTAATAAGTTTAAAGACGATTGGAATACGGTAAGAGGTGCCTCAAATTCAAAAGCCGCATATCCAAATTTATTGAAATTTAGGTAATATCAATTTTATTTTTTTTTGGTTCTGCACAACCTGTATTATATAAATATAAATAATTTAAATATCTGAAAAAAGGTTATAAAATGAAGATGGATAGCAAATTTTTATATTTTGAATTATTTTAGGAGCAGTTTTAATGAAATGAAAATAATAAAAAATATAAAAACCACCAATAAAATAAAAAATATAACTATATAAGATTTAAAGACAAAAAAAATATGTTCGAGGCTTCTGCGGCACCTCAAGATGTGGTTCAATCACAATAAAACTTTGTAGAATAACTTCTCACATAAAAAGATAAATGCTTCTCACTATTTAAATGCGTAATACAAACATTTATTTTCTGCCATATACCAACGTTTCAGCCTATTGTACAACAAAACTGTTTTTGTATATGTTATGTCAGAATTGAACTCTATTCAAATTGTTATTATAACTATGGTGAGAAGCTGTCTATAGCTCATTAAAATAATGGTTAACTTATTTTTTTATTGTGGGCTTATACCACTTTCAAAAAAACAGTTCATATCCTTTATACTACAATAATCTTCCGATCACATGAAGTATATATATTCTAGATCCTTATAACAAGGAAATTCTATTCAACGACATCTTTCTGTCCTTACTTTCATTCATGTTCGGGTTGAAATAGATTTTGTGCAGTACAGAGACTAGATTACTTGTAAAAATTCGTATTATAACCATCTATCAGATGTATTTTTGAAAATTTTGCTATTGAAAAGCAATAAAATCGATCTAAAAGTGACAGAGATAGTGTAAACGAGCGCATAGTTTCTTTCTTTTCTGTTGTTATTTACTGTATTCTGTTGGTGTTAACTTAAATCTATCAAAAATCAAAAATTCAGAAAAAACTCAAGAAACATTAATAAAAAATCCGAATTTCACCAAAATATTTCGCCAACAATTTCACCAAAGCAAGTTTTAATTTATTCAAAGAGTTCCGATATCGAACAATTTTAATTTCAATAAAAACAAAAATTTACATAAAAGTAATTAAAAAGTTCGCTAAAATATCAAAATTTCCTAAATAGATTCAATTTTGCATCCAAAAATCACCAAAAAATTTTATTTTCTGCAGAAAATCTCTATCCAAACTAAGAAATTTATGTTTGGCTCCAGATTAGTACCTAGCTACTCCATTGCAGAGTCTATTTGTTTAGTCTTCTATGGGAATATAAATAAAATCAAATATCAAATGTTGGTAATCGCATCACTGAAGAACGATGCACCGATTTTTTCTTTAAATCTTCATCCTTAGATTTTTATGGAAACAAAAATTGGCCATGTCCACTTTGACGCCTACTTTTTAAGTAGCTAGAGAACCATAATAGGTAAATGTTTGAAATTATTAATATACAAAGTTTAGCGAAAAACATGCTGTATTACAAAGATGGGCATGGTATCACCCATACAATGTGAATAATTATTATCGTCTACCTGCTGAAGTAACTCTCATACTAACTTGCATAGTCTAGGGCAGTAAGCGTGGTACCTTCCATTCAATGTGATAAATTATTATCGCCTAAATTTCGAACGATAATAGGTAGAATTTTTATAGAAGGTTTAATAATATTATTATTCATTATAGTAAAAGTTAAAGGGTATTCCAACAATGACGTGATTTCAATTTATTTGGTCTAATTTTTAAACTAAAATAGATAGACTCTTGAAATTTTCACTGAAGGTGTATTACTATGGCATTGATAACAAATAATAAATAGTATTCCGACAGTGTTGTGATTAGGTAGACTCTTCAAATTTGTACAGAGGATATGTTGTCACGGCCGTTATGTGACATGTGACATATGACAGTGACATGCTTTTCACGTATATTGCCTTATTTTTTGAATCGTAATAGATATACTCTTGATATATTCATAGAAAGGGAATTTCTGTGGATGTTTTACAATATCTACTGTAACAAGTAACAAAAATAAATTTAATAAAAATAAAAGTGTATAAATAACAGAGGTATTTATTATATTAAAAGTTAATGGGTGTCCCATAAGACGGACGTGAGCAAATTAACAACTTGTATTTTTAAAGTTGTACTAAACATAGCAAGAAAACCTACGTGTGTGAGCCTGACTTGCACTTGACTGATTATTTTAAAATATTATAATTAAACAAATGAAGCTGAAAACCATAAAAAAAAACCAAAACAATATTTATCATCAATTTAAAAGATGGCATTTTAGCCAATTTTCGAAAAAGAACACTTTTTACCTAAAAATAATTAAAGAATTGAAATATAATCATAAAATTTAATTTATTAATTTAAATCATAAAAGTTTTAGTTTTGGCACAAGTTCTATCCCAGTGTACTCCATAGAAAAAAATATCTTTTTTATTTAAATCAGTTGATAATTTCTTAATTAATTTTTAGCTAATAAGGAAATCTAAAATTCACTAACATATTGACGATGTCAATATTATTATACCCTTCACCACAGGTGGAAAGGGTATATATAAGTTTGTCATTCCGTGTGTAATTTCTACAATATTCATTTCCGACCCCATAAAGTATATATATTCTGGATCCTTATACATAGAGAAGTTGATTAAGCGATGTCCGTCTGTCCGTCTGTCCGTCTGTCCGTCTGTCCGTCTGTCCGTCTGTCCGTCTGTCCGTGTTAGTGTGGTAATGTCATTTGCCAAGGCATCAGAAGAGATACAAAAAATTTAAGCACACCAATCTGTCAGGCATAGTTTCGAAAATTTTGGTATTGCAATTCAGCAACATCGGATCATTCCTTTGGAGGCTACGGGCCAAAAACCACGCCCACCTATATTTTTTTACGTTTTTTTTACGTTTTTTTTTAATTTTTTTCGGCTTTAATGATTCTGTTTTGCCTTTTTTTGTCAAATAAATATTAGAGTGTGACGGGTAGATCGCAAGGAGTGCATACAGATCTCGGGGGATCAATAACCCCCTGCGAGGGGCGATTTTTGTTTGTTTTTAGATTGGTAGGGTTTTTCTGCTTTGATTTGTATTAGAGACCTTAATAGAAAGCAATACGCATAGAGGTAGCCAATGGACCCACAGGGTACCCACTGACAAATAGGAGCAGTTAAAAGGGCCCCCCATGTGTCAATATGATGAATTTTTTTTTTTTTTTTGTAAGGATTTCTTTTTGCTTTAGTCTGTCCATTCTAACTCAATAGATTGGAGAAAGGTCCAAAATTTAACAAAAAAATTTCAATCAAATTTTTAAAAAAAATTTTTTTTAAAAATTTTTAAAAAAAAAATTTTTTAATTTTTTTCAAAAATATTTACAAAAAAATTTACAAAGCATTTTCAAAAAGATATTTTACAGAAAAATATTAGAAAAAAAATTTTTTAAAAAATTTTCCAAAAAATTTTCGAATAAAATTTTACAAAAAATTTTTAAAAAAATATTTTTACAAAAAATTTTTACACACAATTTTCGAAAAATTTAAACAAAAATTTCAATATTTCTTTGAAAATGAAAATCATGACTGTAACATAACATATATTTAATATTAAGAATATACATATGTATGTATGTGTGTATACAGAGTAACATATTTTTTTAAATGCGTTTGATTTTTTTAAAATGCGTTTGATTTTTTTTTAAATGCGATTGATTTAAAATAGATGAGATCTTTGTTTAAAACCTAGGTGCATTAAACACATAGACATCATCAGGATACCGGGTAAAAAGTGCCAAAAATAAAATACACACGTTTATAGGTAAACGTTTTTTTTTTTTAAGCCAGTAAGAAATGTCACAAATTACATTATTATTGTAAATTACAAATTCATATACAAACAAAAAGTTTTGGAGGAGATATTTATAAGTTTTTGAAAAAATTATTTAATTTTATAAAAGCAAAATAAGTATTTCTACAACAATGTCAGAGTTTACGATGTAGAGTCGGCTTCAATATCATTAAGTAGCTGACAACACGGCGACAATTGTAGCAAACGGAATTTGTTTTCATTTGTCTTCTATTTCTTTAACTCATGAATAATGATTTTTTCTTATACGACTTTATTTAAATAAAGAGTCAACAATATGGATAATGCTGTACATGTCTGTATAAATAAAATCACCGTGGTGAAGGGTATAGAAGATTCGGCACGGCCGAATATAGCACTTTTACTTGTTTTTTTATTTTATTGATTCATTTTTTATATTTATGTAAGAAGACTATTTAGGACTTGGCACGGCCGCATACTTGTTATACCCTTCACCACAGGTGGAAAGGTTATATAAAAGGTGTTTTTTATAGAGGTATAGAACTTTAAGTTGCAATAAAACAACGATGGATTATTCGATTGACATGAATTTTATTTATCCGAAAGATAATCTTGTGGCATTACATATTAAATATGATTTCTGGCACATGACTGCTACGGCTGGCGCGGATGTAGTCCAATCTGGACGTCCAATTTTCGATGACTTTTTCCAACATTTGTGGCCGTATATCGGCAATAACATGGCGAATGTAGTCATCCAAATGCTCAAACGTTTGTGGCTTATCCGCATAGACCAATGACTTTACAGAGCCCCACAGAAAGTAGTCTAGCGGTGCTAAATCACAAGATCTTGGAGGCCAATTCATAGGTCCAAAACGTGAAATTAGACGGTCACGTAACGTGTCTTTCAATAAATCAATTGTGGCACGAGCGGTGTGACATGTTGCGCCGTCTCGTTGAAACCACATCTCCTGGATATCATGGTTATTCAATTCAGGAATGAAAAAGTTAATAATCATGGCTCTATACCGATCTCCATTGACTGTAACGTTCTGGCCAACATCGTTTTTAAAAAAGTACGGACCAATGATTCCAGCAGCCCATAAAGCGCACCCAACAGTCAGTTTTTCTGGATGTAACAGTGTTTCGACATACACTTGAGTATTACCTTCACTCCAAATGCGGCAGTTTTGTTTGTTGACGTAACTATTCAACCAGAAGTACGCTTCATCGCTAAACAAAATTCGCTTATGAAAATCGGGAACAACGGTAATCTCGTTTATTGCACTATTTGCAAGCGTTGTTCAGGCGTGAGTCTATTCATGATGAATTGCCAAACCAAACTGAGATTAAATCACTTGACAGCTGCTAAATCGGTCGCCATCTTGAAAAGTCATGCCAACTTAAAGTTTTTTACCTCTATAAAAACACCCTTAATAAGTTTGTCATTCAGTGTGTAATTTCTACAACATTGATTTCCGACCCAATAAAGTATATGTATATATTCTGGATCCCTATACATAGAGAAATTGATTAAGCGATGTCCGTCTGTCTGTCCGTGTCCGGGTAGTAATATCATTTGCCAAAGCACCAAAGCAGTCAGGAATAGATTCGAAAATTTTGGGATTGCAATTCAGCAACATCAGATCATACCTTTGAAGGCTGCGGGCCAAAACCACGCCCACCTATATTTTTTCACGTTTTTTTTCGGCTTTAATGATTCTCTTTTGTTTTTTTTTTTTCTCAAATAAATATTACACCGCGACAGGTAGTTCGCAAGGAGTGCATACATACATGTTGGTATACAGAGCCAAAAATGCCTAATAAATCAAAAAGATTTTCTCTATGAAATATTAGGCTAGAAAGAAAATAGGCAGAAAGAAAATAAGATATTTTCAAAGAAAATAATAAATTTTCATGTGGTAAATCTTTTTAATTTTATCAATAAGGAAATCCCATTAAATCAATAAGAAAACTTATTATTCACAATTTGTTTTACTCATTTTTCGCACAAAAAAACAATCCATATTAGGTTTTCTTATGCATTGTATAAAAAATGGATTTCTTATTGATTTTATTAGCCTACCTAATTGATTTTTTCAAAACGGTATTCCTTATTAATTTCATTAGGCTACATTATTGATTTTTTCAAAAAGGTTTTTCTGATTGATTTCATTAGGTTCCCATATGATGATGTGTAAATCATCTTTTTAATTTTTTTAAAATTGTTATTTCTCTTATATAAATCAACATAGAAACTGTTTGTTAAAACATAAAAAATAAAATATACATTTGGTGTAGTGGTTAAAGGCGTGCCTACAAAACGAAGCACACCACACGATTTCACACGATTTTTCGGGTTTTAAAAATTAAATGGCTTAAACCCCCTTTAGACAATCCATCAGAAGAAGCTCCCCTGACCTTCCACCCCATGCAAAAATAGTGGATAATAAGAAGGGAAAATAAAATGTCAGGCATCTGCCATCATAAAAAGGAAAGGTAGGAGGAAATCAAAGATTGATTAGCAAAAAATTTCAAAGGAGATGCCAAAAAAGCAACATACCAATTGTTTTGAGTTTTTTATTTTGAAAATTTTTTGTTATTTTTTTTTGTTTTTATAAAAACAAACAAAATAGCCTAATAAAATCAAGAAGAAAACCTTTTTGGAAAAACAAGGAGAATACCTCATAAAAACCATATGTTTTCTTTTTGATTTTTTCCAAAAGGGTTTCCTTATTAAAATAATAAGACTTTCTTCTTAAAAAAATAAAAATATAGAGATATCTTATAAATTTTGTTCTATTTTATTACGTTTTTAGACACTGTTTTTTCTGTGTGTAGGATTCTGCTTTGATTTGTATTTAAGATATTTATAGAAAGCAATACACATAGAGGTAGCCAATGGACCCAAAAGGTACTCAAGTAAATAGAAGCTGCTAAAAGGCACATAGGGGTCAATATGAGGAATTTTTTTTAAGAATTTTTTTTTGCTTTGGTCTAACCATTCTTGCTCAATTTAGATTGGAGCAAGGTCCTAAATTAAAAAAAAAAAAAAATTCAATAAAATTTAACAAAAAAAATTTAAAGTTTAAAAAAAAAATTAAAAAAATTAAAAATTTTTTTTTAATATTTACAGTGGGTTTTTTCACTAGGTCAAAAGCACGCACTACCCGTTAAAAAAGAAAGTTTTCCCACATTAAGAATGATAGAAGATGGTGAAGATTTTATACAGACTTTACAAACTAAAGAAGAACAAGAAATAGCAAGGACAAAGTCAACCACAGTAGTTGATAACCATTTAAACAAAATGAGACTAACTAGTAGAGATAAATATGTGTTAGATAAGGTAAAAGAAGCTGAAAATTTTTTAAAAAGGAACAAAGATATACTTATATTAAAAGCAGATAAAGGTAACACTTCTGTAGCAATAAGTAAACAGGATTATAGTATACGTATTAATAATATTTTAGAAGATGGCACAAATTATCAAATATTAAATAAAGATCCCACTAACAAATTACAAAATATAAATAACGGTTTTGTTGAAGAGCTCTTCAGATTAAAAATTATTTCAAGTTTAGACAAAAACAAGTAAAAGTGCTATATTCGGCCGTGCCGAATCTTCTATACCCTTCACCACGGTGATTTTATTTATACAGACATGTACAGCATTATCCATATTGTTGACTCTTTATTTAAATAAAGTCGTATAAGAAAAAATCATTATTCATGAGTTAAAGAAATAGAAGACAAATGAAAACAAATTCCGTTTGCTACAATTGTCGCCGTGTTGTCAGCTACTTAATGATATTGAAGCCGACTCTACATCGTAAACTCTGACATTGTTGTAGAAATACTTATTTTGCTTTTATAAAATTAAATAATTTTTTCAAAAACTTATAAATATCTCCTCCAAAACTTTTTGTTTGTATATGAATTTGTAATTTACAATAATAATGTAATTTGTGACATTTCTTACTGGCTTAAAAAAAAAAAACGTTTACCTATAAACGTGTGTATTTTATTTTTGGCACTTTTTACCCGGTATCCTGATGATGTCTATGTGTTTAATGCACCTAGGTTTTAAACAAAGATCTCATCTATTTTAAATCAATCGCATTTAAAAAAAAATCAAACGCATTTTAAAAAAATCAAACGCATTTAAAAAAATATGTTACTCTATATACACACATACATACATATGTATATTCTTAATATTAAATATATGTTATGTTACAGTCATGATTTTCATTTTCAAAGAAATATTGTTTTAATTTTTCGAAAATTGTGTGTAAAAATTTTTTGTAAAAATATTTTTTTAAAAATTTTTTGTAAAATTTTATTCGAAAATTTTTTGGAAAATTTTTTAAAAAAATTTTTTTTCTAATATTTTTCTGTAAAATATCTTTTTGAAAATGCTTTGTAAATTTTTTTGTAAATATTTTTGAAAAAAATTAAAAAATTTTTTTTTTAAAAATTTTTAAAAAAATTTTTTTTTAAAAATTTGATTGAAATTTTTTTGTTAAATTTTGGACCTTTCTCCAATCTATTGAGTTAGAATGGTCAGACTAAAGCAAAAAGAAATCCTTACAAAAAAAAAAAAAATTCATCATATTGACACATGGGGGGCCCTTTTAACTGCTCCTATTTGTCAGTGGGTACCCTGTGGGTCCATTGGCTACCTCTATGCGTATTGCTTTCTATTAAGGTCTCTAATACAAATCAAAGCAGAAAAACCCTACCAATCTAAAAACAAACAAAAATCGCCCCTCGCAGGGGGTTATTGATCCCCCGAGATCTGTATGCACTCCTTGCGATCTACCTGTCACACTCTAATATTTATTTGACAAAAAAAGGCAAAACAGAATCATTAAAGCCGAAAAAAATTAAAAAAAAACGTAAAAAAAACGTAAAAAAAATATAGGTGGGCGTGGTTTTTGGCCCGTAGCCTCCAAAGGAATGATCCGATGTTGCTGAATTGCAATACCAAAATTTTCGAAACTATGCCTGATAGATTGGTGTGCTTAAATTTTTTGTATCTCTTCTGATGCCTTGGCAAATGACATTACCACACTAACACGGACAGACGGACAGACGGACAGACGGACAGACGGACAGACGGACATCGCTTAATCAACTTCTCTATGTATAAGGATCCAGAATATATATACTTTATGGGGTCGGAAATGAATATTGTAGAAATTACACACGGAATGACAAACTTATATATACCCTTTCCACCTGTGGTGAAGGGTATAAAAATATGTTACTCTATATACACACATACATACATATGTATATTCTTAATATTAAATATATGTTATGTTACAGTCATGATTTTCATTTTCAAAGAAATATTGAAATTTTTGTTTTAATTTTTCGAAAATTGTGTGTAAAAATTTTTTGTAAAAATATTTTTTTAAAAATTTTTTGTAAAATTTTATTCGAAAATTTTTTGGAAAATTTTTTAAAAAAATTTTTTTTCTAATATTTTTCTGTAAAATATCTTTTTGAAAATGCTTTGTAAATTTTTTTGTAAATATTTTTGAAAAAAATTAAAAAATTTTTTTTTAAAAATTTGATTGAAATTTTTTTGTTAAATTTTGGACCTTTCTCCAATCTATTGAGTTAGAATGGTCAGACTAAAGCAAAAAGAAATCCTTACAAAAAAAAAAAAAATTCATCATATTGACACATGGGGGGCCCTTTTAACTGCTCCTATTTGTCAGTGGGTACCCTGTGGGTCCATTGGCTACCTCTATGCGTATTGCTTTCTATTAAGGTGTCTAATACAAATCAAAGCAGAAAAACCCTACCAATCTAAAAACAAACAAAAATCGCCCCTCGCAGGGGGTTATTGATCCCCCGAGATCTGTATGCACTCCTTGCGATCTACCTGTCACACTCTAATATTTATTTGACAAAAAAAGGCAAAACAGAATCATTAAAGCCGAAAAAAATTAAAAAAAAACGTAAAAAAACGTAAAAAAAATATAGGTGGGCGTGGTTTTTGGCCCGTAGCCTTCAAAGGAATGATCCGATGTTGCTGAATTGCAATACCAAAATTTTCGAAACTATGCCTGACAGATTGGTGTGCTTAAATTTTTTGTATCTCTTCTGATGCCTTGGCAAATGACATTACCACACTAACACGGACAGACGGACAGACGGACAGACGGACATCGCTTAATCAACTTCTCTATGTATAAGGATCCAGAATATATATACTTTATGGGGTCGGAAATGAATATTGTAGAAATTACACACGGAATGACAAACTTATATATACCCTTTCCACCTGTGGTGAAGGGTATAAAAATATGTTACTCTATATACACACATACATACATATGTATATTCTTAATATTAAATATATGTTATGTTACAGTCATGATTTTCATTTTCAAAGAAATATTGAAATTATTGTTTTAATTTTTCGAAAATTGTGTGTAAAAATTTTTTGTAAAAATATTTTTTTAAAAATTTTTTGTAAAATTTTATTCGAAAATTTTTTGGAAAATTTTTTAAAAAAATTTTTTTTCTAATATTTTTCTGTAAAATATCTTTTTGAAAATGCTTTGTAAATTTTTTTGTAAATATTTTTGAAAAAAATTAAAAAATTTTTTTTTAAAAATTTGATTGAAATTTTTTTGTTAAATTTTGGACCTTTCTCCAATCTATTGAGTTAGAATGGTCAGACTAAAGCAAAAAGAAATCCTTACAAAAAAAAAAAAAATTCATCATATTGACACATGGGGGGCCCTTTTAACTGCTCCTATTTGTCAGTGGGTACCCTGTGGGTCCATTGGCTACCTCTATGCGTATTGCTTTCTATTAAGGTCTCTAATACAAATCAAAGCAGAAAAACCCTACCAATCTAAAAACAAACAAAAATCGCCCCTCGCAGGGGGTTATTGATCCCCCGAGATCTGTATGCACTCCTTGCGATCTACCTGTCACACTCTAATATTTATTTGACAAAAAAAGGCAAAACAGAATCATTAAAGCCGAAAAAAATTAAAAAAAAACGTAAAAAAAACGTAAAAAAAATATAGGTGGGCGTGGTTTTTGGCCCGTAGCCTTCAAAGGAATGATCCGATGTTGCTGAATTGCAATACCAAAATTTTCGAAACTATGCCTGACAGATTGGTGTGCTTAAATTTTTTGTATCTCTTCTGATGCCTTGGCAAATGACATTACCACACTAACACGGACAGACGGACAGACGGACAGACGGACAGACGGACAGACGGACAGACGGACATCGCTTAATCAACTTCTCTATGTATAAGGATCCAGAATATATATACTTTATGGGGTCGGAAATGAATATTGTAGAAATTACACACGGAATGACAAACTTATATATACCCTTTCCACCTGTGGTGAAGGGTATAAAAATATGTTACTCTATATACACACATACATACATATGTATATTCTTAATATTAAATATATGTTATGTTACAGTCATGATTTTCATTTTCAAAGAAATATTGAAATTTTTGTTTTAATTTTTCGAAAATTGTGTGTAAAAATTTTTTGTAAAAATATTTTTTTAAAAATTTTTTGTAAAATTTTATTCGAAAATTTTTTGGAAAATTTTTTAAAAAAATTTTTTTTCTAATATTTTTCTGTAAAATATCTTTTTGAAAATGCTTTGTAAATTTTTTTGTAAATATTTTTGAAAAAAATTAAAAAATTTTTTTTTTTAAAAATTTTTAAAAAAATTTTTTTTTAAAAATTTGATTGAAATTTTTTTGTTAAATTTTGGACCTTTCTCCAATCTATTGAGTTAGAATGGTCAGACTAAAGCAAAAAGAAATCCTTACAAAAAAAAAAAAAAAATTCATCATATTGACACATGGGGGGCCCTTTTAACTGCTCCTATTTGTCAGTGGGTACCCTGTGGGTCCATTGGCTACCTCTATGCGTATTGCTTTCTATTAAGGTCTCTAATACAAATCAAAGCAGAAAAACCCCACCAATCTAAAAACAAACAAAAATCGCCCCTCGCAGGGGGTTATTGATCCCCCGAGATCTGTATGCACTCCTTGCGATCTACCTGTCACACTCTAATATTTATTTGACAAAAAAAGGCAAAACAGAATCATTAAAGCCGAAAAAAATTAAAAAAAAACGTAAAAAATATATAGGTGGGCGTGGTTTTTGGCCCGTAGCCTCCAAAGGAATGATCCGATGTTGCTGAATTGCAATACCAAAATTTTCGAAACTATGCCTGACAGATTGGTGTGCTTAAATTTTTTGTATCTCTTCTGATGCCTTGGCAAATGACATTACCACACTAACACGGACAGACGGACAGACGGACAGACGGACAGACGGACAGACGGACATCGCTTAATCAACTTCTCTATGTATAAGGATCCAGAATATATATACTTTATGGGGTCGGAAATGAATATTGTAGAAATTACACACGGAATGACAAACTTATATATACCCTTTCCACCTGTGGTGAAGGGTATAATAAATTGAAAACAAATGTATCTAATGCACCTAGATTGTATGGACTACCAAAAATTCATAAAGAAGGATTTCCTTTAAGACCTATTTGCTCATGTGTCAATACTCATTCTTACGATTTATGTAAATATATTACAAACATTTTAAGAATTTAAAGTTAAAATAGTAAATCAAAAAATAAAAGATGACGAAAGGTTTATATCGTTAGATGTAGTTTTATTATTTCCTGTATAGTAGTATACCTGTTGATTTAGCAATTAGTACTATTGAAGAAAAGTGGGATATTATAGAAAGACACACAAGTAAAGAAAAAAGTTTGTTTTTACGTTTCTTAAAATTTTGTATTGAAGATAAGAGATATTTTAAATACGATAATAAAATTTATAAACAACAGAAGGGACTACTTATGGGATCTCCTGCTTCCCCAATTGTAGCAGATATTGTTATGGAGAAATTACTAGACACGAGTATTGAAAATTTAAGTATTAAACCAATAATATTGACTAAATATGTAGATGATTTATTTTGTATAATATCCGATAGGGCAATTGACAATTTACTAACGACATTTAATAAATTTAATACTTTTTTTTCGCAATTTTTTATTTATTGTATCTTCAATATAATTGAACTATCAATAATTACTCATATCTTAAGTCTAAAAATAAAGGTATACATGTTAAGTTCAACCAGTGCTGGACAAAAAAAATGTATGTTTCACGGTTACTTTAATTTGCGGGTTATCCCTCTGATGTACGGATGAGAGAAGCAGTGTCCCTCCTTCTTAGTCGAATGTAACCAGGTTCATTTAGTATGTTACGGGCCAGTGGATTAGGATGAGTTTCAAGCTTCTTTAAATAACTTATGGCAAGTTTCGCTATTTCCGCTTTAACTGTTGGCACGTTTAGATCTTTATGGATGTTCGAGTTTTTCATATACCAAGGAGCAGATGTAATTATACGAAGAATCTTGTTTTGGCGCCTTTGAATTTTTTCTACGTTGGTAGCTGAAGCAGTGCCCCATAATTGAATTCCATAACACCATATTGGTTTTAGAATTGACTTGTATAATAAAAGTTTGCAATCTAAAGCTAGAGTAGTATTTCTGCCAATAAGCCAGTTTAGTTGGACTGTTTTTAATTTCATTTGTGTTAACTTTGTTTCTATGTGCCGTTTCCATGTAAGGCGCCGCACGGTGGTTCAGAATTAATTTTCATTGGCCAAAACCTATATTTTTTGTTGACACAGATTCTTAAAATTTTTATGTCACCAGAAAGAAAACAGATCAAAACTAAGGTAGCCGAAAAATTGGGTCAAAATATTCGCAGTAGTGGGCGTGGCATGCTGCTAAAGGCAAAGAATTTATGTTAATTTAAAAATAAAATAAAAATTGTAATATTTAATCTCATATTAATTGCGATTTCTTAAAAACTGTTATCGATATTGAGCTGCGGTTTTTTTTGTTATGTTGGGTGAACTGTTGTTTTTAAGAAATGGTATATGCGCACCTTGTATAATTTGTAAATAGGGTGTTATGTTTAAAATTGGGAACCTCCATATATTCGCAAAGTTTGAAGTTTAGTAGTATATAACTTCTAAAGGACAAAAAACCGAAACCACCCAAAGAAAGGCAAAAGTGTTCTCTTTAAGCCTATATATACTTTTGCACCCGCCCGGATCCGCCCGTAAAACACTTTTTTTTATTTTAGTGAAAATACTCAACATTTTTGCAAACAAATTTCTATCAAAATTGCTAGTAAATTTACTTTAGAAGTCATTTACTGCCAAAAGTACAAATTGCAGATAGCAAAACGTAAGGGGAAAGAGAGGAATCTAACTAAAAAGTTAATTTTATTTTATTTATTGTTTTGTGTACTAAAATTGAGAATTTTAGTACACAAAACAATTTTTGGTAAAATTTCCTTAAAATCCAGTATAAGTTGTATATGACAAATTTTCCCATAGAAAACTTGTATAAACCGAATCAACTTAGGTAGTTATACTTAGTTTTTTGTGTTTAGGTAATCTAATTTAGGTTTAACATTTTTATATGCAGTATAAATCACAATAATTTGGAAATAAATTTTATTTCGGTACAAGTATTCGATTAAAAAAGGCAATTTATTGTACGTTTTCCAAATCAGCTTAGGTAGTTGAACTTGGTTTTTGTCTTAAAAAATTCCATACAAAAGAAAAATACCTGAGCTAGCCTAGGTAATAATAGCTCTAATATTTTTTTGTGTGTACGTAATCTACTTTAAGTTTGACATTTCTTTATTGAGTATATAAGGACAAAAATTTGGAAATAAATTTTACCTTCAGACAAGAATTCGATTTGAAAAGGTTGATAAATTTTTGGAAGTTATTTTTATAGCACTTCAACAAATACATTATTTTCACCTTAATTAAAATATGGAAACTTTCAGCTATAATGAATTGACCGAAGAATATTTTAAAAACAAAAACAAAGAAGATGTTCTAAACCATATTGAAGGAAAATTGAACATAAATGCTATCAGCAGTGAAACGCAATTGGAAATAAAAAACAAAGTATCTGATTTCGTAAAAATATTGCAAAAACGCTACAAGGAAGTTCACTATAGTAAAAGTAAATTTTACAAGCGCTTTGAAAATTGGTTACATGGTGAACTTAGTATCCAGGTGATTTCAGAAACCACAAATAAGAAGAGTGGTGGAAGACCAGAAAAATCGCTAGATAACTGTAGCCATAGATCTAAGAGACGAAAACTTAAGAATATAAATGAAGAAATCGGATGTGAAAACATTAAAGATAGTTTTCTTTACAAGCTGCGATCACAAAAACAATTAACGAAAGTGGATATCATTGAAAAAGTCATTTCTGCTAGTCCGGTGAGAACAAAACGGACCCTTAAAAGTATTCCGACACCAAACCAGGAAAAACAGTTCACAAACGAGGAAGCGCTTGCATTATGAAATAATCACACCAACACAGAGATAAGAAAATTGAAAAAGAAACAAGTTTAAGATGCATTTCTCAAGCACGGGTTGATTAGAGATCAACCAAAACAAGGATCAGGTAACACAAACGATGGCAACACCGCAAGAAGATTTTTTTTTTTGGATCCCGAAACTACATCAAATATAACAGGTGTTAATATAGATGTTATTTCAATATTTAAAACAATTGCTGAAGTACTTGCGTGCAATGAACTAATTAATGCTAAAGAATTTGGTGATTACGCTAAGGAACCGCTGCTACATATACATCCAAATACAAATATAGAAATATGTCAGCAACAGTGCATCATGGTAAGAGGTCATTAAGCACCATTTATTACCAATTGGAGATTTGTCAGAGGAAGCCCAGGAAAAAAGAAACAAGGATTACAGGTTTTACAGAGAACATAATACCAGAAAAATATCACGAATTTCTACAAATGAAGATTTATTTCATATATTATTGGCAACTTCAGATTCCTTCATCTCTAGCATTCGAAGTCAATGGAAATTGAATCATTCGGAACTAAATTGCGAAGCTAAGGCACTGCTGCAGGACACAGGTAATACAGAGGAGAATATAGAATATTTACAGGAAATATTCCAGCCAAATGAATAATAATGATAATTTGAATTTAGTATTTGAATAAAATAAAGTATACAAACATTAATATTAAATGTTATTTTATTTAGCAAGAATCTATTTATAACCATAAATAAATATGTATATAATAAAAGAAAAATTAAATTACACTGTCTTGTTTTAAAATTGACCAAAAACTAGGAAATATTTAAGTATTGTTAGGCATAAAGTTGAAATTTGGACAATCCTAAGGAAAATACGGAAAATACCTCAGTGAAAATAGGGGCCACCCTAAGGATAGCAAAATATTGTATTGTCATCCAAGATTGACCCGTGGACTAAATTTGAGCCAAATTGTTTAAGGAAAAGTGGGTCAAAAATGAGTTGGCACATTTGAAACGGAATTTCAAACAAGAATTAGGAAAAGCAAATCGAAAGTTCAACTTTAGGCTTGAATTTCTCAGCAACCGCTGCACCGATATTAATAAGGCCTAAACTCGGTAAAAGCTTAAGACGTTGTCTATTGACTAAAAAAAGAACTACTAAAAAATCTTTATTAGTTAAAAAGTTACAGAGTTTTGGCCAATGAAAAACGTTTCTGAACCACTGTGCGCCGGTCAAGATGTATAAAATTTAATTTTTTTTAATTTAATTTAATCCCAACATTAAATTTACAGTTGAGATAGAGTCTGAGTTAAGACTTCCGTATTTAGATACATTACTCATAAGGAGAGGCAATGACATATTAATAGATTGGTATCAAAAACCAACGTCTTCTGGAAGAATTATTTACTATTATTCGAAACATTGTAAACGAATAATAATTAACGCAGCTAAAAATTTAATAGACAGGGTTCTGACAATTAGTAATAAAGAATTCCATAAAAATAATAAGGAAAAAATAAAAAATATTTTAAATGATAATAATTTTCGAAAACAATTAACAAATAGATTAATAAATCAATATGGGAGAAGAATTAATCAAAATACAATAGATATTATAGAACAAAAAATTTATAAATCTTTAATATATGTACCAGAAATATCTGAACGTTTAGAAAAATCTAAAATCTTTGATAATACTAAATATAAAATGGCTTTTAAGACTCAAAATACTCTAAACAAATTATTCAGTAAAACTAAAGATAGAATCCAAAAATTGGAATTGTCAAATATAGCATATAAAATACCTTGTAACGGAAATGAAAATTGTAATAAAGTATATGTAGGCACAATGAAAAATAAACTTAAAACTAGAATAGCAGGACATAAGTCAGACCAAAAATATGGCAATATTAATTCGAAACAAGTAAAAGTGCTATATTCGGCCGTGCCGAATCTTCTATACCCTTCACCACGGTGATTTTATTTATACAGACATGTACAGCATTATCCATATTGTTGACTCTTTATTTAAATAAAGTCGTATAAGAAAAAATCATTATTCATGAGTTAAAGAAATAGAAGACAAATGAAAACAAATTCCGTTTGCTACAATTGTCGCCGTGTTGTCAGCTACTTAATGATATTGAAGCCGACTCTACATCGTAAACTCTGACATTGTTGTAGAAATACTTATTTTGCTTTTATAAAATTAAATAATTTTTTCAAAAACTTATAAATATCTCCTCCAAAACTTTTTGTTTGTATATGAATTTGTAATTTACAATAATAATGTAATTTGTGACATTTCTTACTGGCTTAAAAAAAAAAACGTTTACCTATAAACGTGTGTATTTTATTTTTGGCACTTTTTACCCGGTATCCTGATGATGTCTATGTGTTTAATGCACCTAGGTTTTAAACAAAGATCTCATCTATTTTAAATCAATCGCATTTAAAAAAAAATCAAACGCATTTTAAAAAAATCAAACGCATTTAAAAAAATATGTTACTCTGTATACACACATACATACATATGTATATTCTTAATATTAAATATATGTTATGTTACAGTCATGATTTTCATTTTCAAAGAAATATTGAAATTTTTGTTTAAATTTTTCGAAAATTGTGTGTAAAAATTTTTTGTAAAAATATTTTTTTAAAAATTTTTTGTAAAATTTTATTCGAAAATTTTTTGGAAAATTTTTTAAAAAAATTTTTTTTCTAATATTTTTCTGTAAAATATCTTTTTGAAAATGCTTTGTAAATTTTTTTGTAAATATTTTTGAAAAAAATTAAAAAATTTTTTTTTTAAAAATTTTTAAAAAAAATTTTTTTTAAAAATTTGATTGAAATTTTTTTGTTAAATTTTGGACCTTTCTCCAATCTATTGAGTTAGAATGGACAGACTAAAGCAAAAAGAAATCCTTACAAAAAAAAAAAAAAAATTCATCATATTGACACATGGGGGGCCCTTTTAACTGCTCCTATTTGTCAGTGGGTACCCTGTGGGTCCATTGGCTACCTCTATGCGTATTGCTTTCTATTAAGGTCTCTAATACAAATCAAAGCAGAAAAACCCTACCAATCTAAAAACAAACAAAAATCGCCCCTCGCAGGGGGTTATTGATCCCCCGAGATCTGTATGCACTCCTTGCGATCTACCTGTCACACTCTAATATTTATTTGACAAAAAAAGGCAAAACAGAATCATTAAAGCCGAAAAAAATTAAAAAAAAACGTAAAAAAAACGTAAAAAAATATAGGTGGCGTGGTTTTTGGCCCGTAGCCTCCAAAGGAATGATCCGATGTTGCTGAATTGCAATACCAAAATTTTCGAAACTATGCCTGACAGATTGGTGTGCTTAAATTTTTTGTATCTCTTCTGATGCCTTGGCAAATGACATTACCACACTAACACGGACAGACGGACAGACGGACAGACGGACAGACGGACAGACGGACAGACGGACAGACGGACAGACGGACAGACGGACATCGCTTAATCAACTTCTCTATGTATAAGGATCCAGAATATATATACTTTATGGGGTCGGAAATGAATATTGTAGAAATTACACACGGAATGACAAACTTATATATACCCTTTCCACCTGTGGTGAAGGGTATAAAAATATGTTACTCTATATACACACATACATACATATGTATATTCTTAATATTAAATATATGTTATGTTACAGTCATGATTTTCATTTTCAAAGAAATATTGAAATTTTTGTTTTAATTTTTCGAAAATTGTGTGTAAAAATTTTTTGTAAAAATATTTTTTTTAAAATTTTTTGTAAAATTTTATTCGAAAATTTTTTGGAAAATTTTTTAAAAAAATTTTTTTTCTAATATTTTTCTGTAAAATATCTTTTTGAAAATGCTTTGTAAATTTTTTTGTAAATATTTTTGAAAAAAATTAAAAAATTTTTTTTTTTAAAAATTTTTAAAAAAATTTTTTTTTAAAAATTTGATTGAAATTTTTTTGTTAAATTTTGGACCTTTCTCCAATCTATTGAGTTAGAATGGTCAGACTAAAGCAAAAAGAAATCCTTACAAAAAAAAAAAAAATTCATCATATTGACACATGGGGGGCCCTTTTAACTGCTCCTATTTGTCAGTGGGTACCCTGTGGGTCCATTGGCTACCTCTATGCGTATTGCTTTCTATTAAGGTCTCTAATACAAATCAAAGCAGAAAAACCCTACCAATCTAAAAACAAACAAAAATCGCCCCTCGCAGGGGGTTATTGATCCCCCGAGATCTGTATGCACTCCTTGCGATCTACCTGTCACACTCTAATATTTATTTGACAAAAAAAGGCAAAACAGAATCATTAAAGCCGAAAAAAATTAAAAAAAAACGTAAAAAAAACGTAAAAAAAATATAGGTGGGCGTGGTTTTTGGCCCGTAGCCTCCAAAGGAATGATCCGATGTTGCTGAATTGCAATACCAAAATTTTCGAAACTATGCCTGACAGATTGGTGTGCTTAAATTTTTTGTATCTCTTCTGATGCCTTGGCAAATGACATTACCACACTAACACGGACAGACGGACAGACGGACATCGCTTAATCAACTTCTCTATGTAAGAGGATCCAGAATATATATACTTTATGGGGTCGGAAATGAATATTGTAGAAATTACACACGGAATGACAAACTTATATATACCCTTTCCACCTGTGGTGAAGGGTATAAAAATATGTTACTCTATATACACACATACATACATATGTATATTCTTAATATTAAATATATGTTATGTTACAGTCATGATTTTCATTTTCAAAGAAATATTGAAATTTTTGTTCTAATTTTTCGAAAATTGTGTGTAAAAATTTTTTGTAAAAATATTTTTTTAAAAATTTTTTGTAAAATTTTATTCGAAAATTTTTTGGAAAATTTTTTAAAAAAAATTTTTTTCTAATATTTTTCTGTAAAATATCTTTTTGAAAATGCTTTGTAAATTTTTTTGTAAATATTTTTGAAAAAAATTAAAAAATTTTTTTTTTAAAAATTTTTAAAAAAAATTTTTTTTAAAAATTTGATTGAAATTTTTTTGTTAAATTTTGGACCTTTCTCCAATCTATTGAGTTAGAATGGTCAGACTAAAGCAAAAAGAAATCCTTACAAAAAAAAAAAAAAAAAATTCATCATATTGACACATGGGGGGCCCTTTTAACTGCTCCTATTTGTCAGTGGGTACCCTGTGGGTCCATTGGCTACCTCTATGCGTATTGCTTTCTATTAAGGTCTCTAATACAAATCAAAGCAGAAAAACCCTACCAATCTAAAAACAAAAAAAATCGCCCCTCGCAGGGGGTTATTGATCCCCCGAGATCTGTATGCACTCCTTGCGATCTACCTGTCACACTCTAATATTTATTTGACAAAAAAAGGCAAAACAGAATCATTAAAGCCGAAAAAAATTAAAAAAAAACGTAAAAAAAACGTAAAAAAAATATAGGTGGGCGTGGTTTTTGGCCCGTAGCCTCCAAAGGAATGATCCGATGTTGCTGAATTGCAATACCAAAATTTTCGAAACTATGCCTGACAGATTGGTGTGCTTAAATTTTTTGTATCTCTTCTGATGCCTTGGCAAATGACATTACCACACTAACACGGACAGACGGACAGACGGACAGACGGACAGACGGACATCGCTTAATCAACTTCTCTATGTATAAGGATCCAGAATATATATACTTTATGGGGTCGGAAATGAATATTGTAGAAATTACACACGGAATGACAAACTTATATATACCCTTTCCACCTGTGGTGAAGGGTATAAAAATATGTTACTCTATATACACACATACATACATATGTATATTCTTAATATTAAATATATGTTATGTTACAGTCATGATTTTCATTTTCAAAGAAATATTGAAATTTTTGTTTTAATTTTTCGAAAATTGTGTGTAAAAATTTTTTGTAAAAATATTTTTTTAAAAATTTTTTGTAAAATTTTATTCGAAAATTTTTTGGAAAATTTTTTAAAAAAATTTTTTTTCTAATATTTTTCTGTAAAATATCTTTTTGAAAATGCTTTGTAAATTTTTTTGTAAATATTTTTGAAAAAAATTAAAAAATTTTTTTTTTAAAAATTTTTAAAAAAATTTTTTTTTAAAAATTTGATTGAAATTTTTTTGTTAAATTTTGGACCTTTCTCCAATCTATTGAGTTAGAATGGTCAGACTAAAGCAAAAAGAAATCCTTAAAAAAAAAAAAAAAAAATTCATCATATTGACACATGGGGGGCCCTTTTAACTGCTCCTATTTGTCAGTGGGTACCCTGTGGGTCCATTGGCTACCTCTATGCGTATTGCTTTCTATTAAGGTCTCTAATACAAATCAAAGCAGAAAAACCCTACCAATCTAAAAACAAACAAAAATCGCCCCTCACAGGGGGTTATTGATCCCCCGAGATCTGTATGCACTCCTTGCGATCTACCTGTCACACTCTAATATTTATTTGACAAAAAAAGGCAAAACAGAATCATTAAAGCCGAAAAAAATTAAAAAAAAACGTAAAAAAAACGTAAAAAATTAAAAAAAAACGTAAAAAAAACGTAAAAAAAATATAGGTGGGCGTGGTTTTTGGCCCGTAGCCTCCAAAGGAATGATCCGATGTTGCTGAATTGCAATACCAAAATTTTCGAAACTATGCCTGACAGATTGGTGTGCTTAAATTTTTTGTATCTCTTCTGATGCCTTGGCAAATGACATTACCACACTAACACGGACAGACGGACAGACGGACAGACGGACAGACGGACAGACGGACATCGCTTAATCAACTTCTCTATGTATAAGGATCCAGAATATATATACTTTATGGGGTCGGAAATGAATATTGTAGAAATTACACACGGAATGACAAACTTATATATACCCTTTCCACCTGTGGTGAAGGGTATAAAAATATGTTACTCTATATACACACATACATACATATGTATATTCTTAATATTAAATATATGTTATGTTACAGTCATGATTTTCATTTTCAAAGAAATATTGAAATTTTTGTTTTAATTTTTCGAAAATTGTGTGTAAAAATTTTTTGTAAAAATATTTTTTTAAAAATTTTTTGTAAAATTTTATTCGAAAATTTTTTGGAAAATTTTTTAAAAAAATTTTTTTTCTAATATTTTTCTGTAAAATATCTTTTTGAAAATGCTTTGTAAATTTTTTTGTAAATATTTTTGAAAAAAATTAAAAAATTTTTTTTTTAAAAATTTTTAAAAAAATTTTTTTTTAAAAATTTGATTGAAATTTTTTTGTTAAATTTTGGACCTTTCTCCAATCTATTGAGTTAGAATGGTCAGACTAAAGCAAAAAGAAATCCTTACAAAAAAAAAAAATTCATCATATTGACACATGGGGGGCCCTTTTAACTGCTCCTATTTGTCAGTGGGTACCCTGTGGGTCCATTGGCTACCTCTATGCGTATTGCTTTCTATTAAGGTCTCTAATACAAATCAAAGCAGAAAAACCCTACCAATCTAAAAACAAACAAAAATCGCCCCTCGCAGGGGGTTATTGATCCCCCGAGATCTGTATGCACTCCTTGCGATCTACCTGTCACACTCTAATATTTATTTGACAAAAAAAGGCAAAACAGAATCATTAAAGCCGAAAAAAATTAAAAAAAAACGTAAAAAAAAACGTAAAAAAAATATAGGTGGGCGTGGTTTTTGGCCCGTAGCCTCCAAAGGAATGATCCGATGTTGCTGAATTGCAATACCAAAATTTTCGAAACTATGCCTGACAGATTGGTGTGCTTAAATTTTTTGTATCTCTTCTGATGCCTTGGCAAATGACATTACCACACTAACACGGACAGACGGACAGACGGACAGACGGACATCGCTTAATCAACTTCTCTATGTATAAGGATCCAGAATATATATACTTTATGGGGTCGGAAATGAATATTGTAGAAATTACACACGGAATGACAAACTTATATATACCCTTTCCACCTGTGGTGAAGGGTATAAAAACAGCTTTATCTTCTCATTGTGCTAGTTTAAATCACTATCCCAATTTTGATAATGTTTCAGTTCTAAATTCAGAAAATAACTATAAACGTCGTTGTATTTTAGAAATGTTACAAATTATTAATACACCAAACACACAGAGAATTAATTTTAAGGCAGACACAGATAATATAGCTCAGATTTACAGACATTTAGTAAATAAGAGATAATTTAATATTTGTTATACTTGTTTTTAACAAATTTTTATATGTCTATGACAAAATTAGTTTTTTTAGGGTTCCGTACACAAAGTGTAAAAACGAAACCCTATTGTTTTCGCTACAATGTCTGTTCGTCTGTCCGTCTGTCAGCGCCTTTTATCTCTGGAACCGTAATAGGTAGACTCTTGAAATTTTCACAGACGATGTATAGTTGTTGCCGCTATAGCAACAAATACTGAAACTTATAGGGTGTTCCAATAGAGAGGTGTTATTTACGAAAATGTGTTTATTTCTTGAACTGTAGGAGGGATACACTTGAAATTTACAAACAGTTATTAAAACTTAGTTTACTATATAAACAAGTATAAAAAAATAAAACTAAAAATTAAAGGGTGTTCCGTTAGTGGTGTGAAATGCATGTAAAGAGTGATTTTTTAAGAGCTTGAGAACTTTTTTTTTAAAAAAAACGCATAAAATTTGCAAAATCTCATCGGTTCTTTATTTGAAACGTTAGATTGGTCCATGACATTTACTTTTTGAAGATAATTTCATTTAAATGTTGACCGCGGCTGCGTCTTAGGTGGTCCATTCGGAAAGTCCAATTTTGGGCAACTTTTTCGAGCATTTCGGAATAGCCCGAATTTCTTCGGTAATGTTGTCTTCCAAAGCTGGAATAGTTGCTGGCTTATTTCTGTAGACTTTAGACTTGACGTAGCCCCACAAAAAATAGTCTAAAGGCGTCAAATCGCATGATCTTGGTGGCCAACTTACCGGTCCATTTTTTGAGATGAATTGTTCTCCGAAGTTTTCCCTCAAAATGACCATAGAATCGCGAGCTGTGTGGCATGTAGCGCCATCTTGTTGAAACCACATGTCAACCAAGTTCAGTTGTTCCATTTTTGGCAACAAAAAGTTTGTTAGCATCGAACGATAGCGATCGCCATTCACCGTAACGTTGCGTCCAACAGCATCTTTGAAAAAATACGGTCCAATGATTCCACCAGCGTACAAACCACACCAAACAGTGCATTTTTCGGGATGCATGGGCAGTTCTTGAACGGCTTCTGGTTGCTCTTCACTCCAAATGCGGCAATTTTGCTTATTTACGTAGCCATTCAACCAGAAATGAGCCTCATCGCTGAACAAAATTTGTCACATTTGAACATTTCGAACCGAACACTGATTTTGGTAATAAAATTCAATGATTTGCAAGCGTTGCTCGTTAGTAAGTCTATTCATGATGAAATGTCAAAGCATACTGAGCATCTTTCTCTTTGGCACCATGTCTGAAATCTCACGTGATCTGTCAAATACTAATGCATGAAAATCCTAACCTCAAAAAAATCACCCATTATAAGGCATAAGTTTTGAACGATAATATGTAGACTCTTGAAATTTTCACAGAAGGTGTATAATTTTGGCCGCTATAGCAACAAATATTAAAATTTATAGGGTGTTCCGATAGAGAGCTGTTATTCACGAATATGTGCTTATTTCTTGAACTGTAGGAGGAATTCACTAAAAATATGCTAGCACTAAATTAAAATTAGTTCGCTATATAAACAAGTTTGAAAAAAATAAACTTAAAAATTAAAGGGTGTTCCAATAGTGAAATGATTTGCATGTATAAGGGCTAAGTTTTGAACCATAATAGGTAGACTCTTGAAAATTTTACCAAAAGTGTATAACTGCGGCCACAATAGCAAAAAATACTAAAACGTAGGGTGTTCCAAAAGTAACGTGTTATTTACGTTTATGTCTCTTTTTTTTGAGCTGTAAGAGGAAACCACTTACA
The DNA here is from genome assembly GCA_949628195.1 of Phasia obesa. Taxonomy (NCBI): domain Eukaryota; kingdom Metazoa; phylum Arthropoda; class Insecta; order Diptera; family Tachinidae; genus Phasia; species Phasia obesa. The sequence continues at coordinate 8,520 of CATIVE010000217.1, read as the reverse complement.
ATTTGCAGACTGTAATTAAAACTATGTTTTTTTATAAACAAGTATACAAAATTGACGTGATTTGCATGTATATATCCTAAGTTTTGAATGAATAGGTGGAATCTTTTTACAGGAGGTGTATAACTATGTCCACTATAACAAATAATAAAAATTAAAGGGTTTTCCGCCAGTGACGTGATTTGCATGTATAAAGCCTTATTTCTTGAACCGTAACAGGTAGACTCTTGAATTTTGTACAGAAGATGTGTTGCCACGGTCGATAAGACAATTACTAAAAATTAAAGGGTGTTCCGACAGTGATATGTTTTTCACTTATAGTGACTTATTTTTTAATCGCAATAAGTAGACTCTTAATATATTTATAGAAAGGAAGTTGCCATGGTCACTATAATGAATAATAAAATTAAAAGGTGTTAGACAACGGAATTTTTTTTCTTTAAAGTATCACCCCCATATTTATAAAAAATAAAATATATTTGAAAAATATTTTAGAACAAATTTGTTGTTCTAAAATATATTTTAAATACGTTTTTTCTCATATGACTTATTTTAATTTATGTAAAGAGTCAACAATATGGATAATGCTGTACATGTCTGTATAAATAAAATCACCATGGTGAAGGGTATAGAAGATTCGGCATGGCCGCATATAGCACTTTTATTAGTTTTTTTTTTTTTTAATTAAATTTGATCTGGTTTATTCCACCAATCTTTTATCGCCTCCCAAACTAAATCTTAGTAACACCATAACTTAGCGACCAGCATCTTGTCAAACGGAAAACGTTTAATCAACTTTTCTTTTAATAACTTACCTTTAAAACGGCAAAAAAGAACAAACTTATTACATGAAGAAAAGTATACATAAAACAAAAAAGTAAGAAAAATAAGAAATATAAGTTTTAGGAAAAGTTTTCATCGTTGCCTAGGAGAGAATGTAAAAAAACTATGAAGCAAGTGTTGAATGACTACATGCACTCTTCATTCAGCCAAACCTTATCTAATGGTTAATTTAAGTCTCTAATATAAAAATATTATCTTTACAATTTGAAGACCTAAAGTAATGAAATATAGTTAACTTTTACATGTAAAAATATATTAAAGAAAAGAAAAACCAAAACTTGTGGGTTTTTCTCTTTAAGTAAAGCAAAAATTTCATCTTTTATTGAAGACTTTAAAGCTAGTTTAAGCGCAAATTAAAAAAACACAAAACAAGCTCTTGGTTAATTCGCCCTAATTCTTTAAATCGTGATTTTCTAGTTTAAAGTATCTCTCCATCAAACTTAATCCGTTTCATTTCTTACAAATGGTAGTTTGTTTTCCACGCAATTACAAAAATATTCATTCAGTCTTGTATATGCAGATGATGATGACGACGATGATGGCAACAAAAAGAAAATCCTGTGATTTTAAATTGTATAAAGGTGTTAAAATACAGAAGCCAGTAAAAAATGATTCCTCATAGTCATCATGTCGAGAATAGTGTTTTACTGTCTTCTTTAAAATGATTTCTATCAACATCGTAACAGCTCTAACATAAAAATTACTTCCAAACAACCTGATCATCATCAACAAATTGTAAATGTAGTTTAAAGCAATTTGTATGTTTGCCTATTGCAAGATGGTGTTAGTGTAAAAATCTGTTTATGTAAGTATTTATTGAGCAAACTTGTATATGCCACAATGAAAGAGGAAGCGGAAACTTTAAACGGAACTTAGCAGTTACCACGCTGACTGCCTGCCTGCCTATTAGCATAACTTTTTATGCAAAATATTTTCTGTTTAAACTTTTTATCATTTCTACTCTCTTTTAACATTTATTTGATTTTTATTTATTTTTATTTTGCTTTTATTACTTTATTCTACTGTGTAAAATACAAGAAAAAAGAGGAGGAAAAATTAATGTTGTTAAGTTGTCCTAATGTTTGATGGAAGTATAAACTCTTGAATGAGAGATATTAAAGAGGTCTCGGAATTTTAATATACATTAGCAATAGAAATCGTTGTGTAGTATTTATTAAAATTTATTTTAATATTGAGCAGAGATGTATTGTATATCTGACAAGTGCTTTAAATAATTTTCTTGAAAAACAAAAACAAAAGCTACTTGCTTAGGCGGGGGACTTAGGTGGTCGAAGGAATTTGGGATGGTGTAATAAAAACAGCAGTTAATTTTACCTAAAAACAGAGGTTTATTGAGATATAATTTAGCTTTTCTTCTCTAAGGATTTACGAGTACCGACTTCTAAAAATTTCATAACAAAACTTAATACCTATATCTAATAATTACAATTCTCTACCATTATGTGAGAGGTTGATAATACAACCTCTCAATAAAACAAGTATGATATTTTAAATACAAGTGAATATAATTTTAGGTACATTGGTAACAGCACTAAACACTAATAACATGGTCTGCAAAAAAATTCTCCTGAACATAGTGATCTCAACTCGTTAAATTCAAATTCAGTTTTTAACCGACTTCAAAAAAAGAAGGAGGTTATCAATTCGTCTGAATGTTGCTTTTTTATGTTTGTACCCGCAGAACTCAGTCATTTCTGAACCGATTTTAAAAATTTTTATTAGAAAGGAAATGCTTACAGATTGGTCCCATTTTAAAAGAAGTTCAGAATTTTGAAAACTGTAGGGTGTCCCCATACAACATACGTGTTTTTTACATGTATTATCAACCGTAAGCGGCACCCTTTTAAAATTTTAAAAAACTGCTTATTACTATATCTGCCAATAACAGAAATTAATATAAAAAATAAACTTAAAAATTAAAGGGTGTCCCCATATGTGACGTCAATTTTAATATATGAACCATTTGAACTATTGTAGACAATCACCTGAAAATTGGACAGAATGTCCAATATTTATAATCAGAAATTAAATATTTATAATTAGAAGTTAATAGTTGATGTAATTTGATGTATATTGCAAAACTTTTGAACAGTAACAGAGAGACGGTTGAAATTCACAATGAACCTGTATATCTAATTCCTTTATAATATCAAGTATATAATTTAAATTCGGAAACTAAAGGGTGTCCCCATAATTGATATAATTGTACCTATCTAGCCCTATCTTTTGAACCGTTATAGACAAACACTTGAAAATTTGACAGAATCTCTACTTCTATGTCCCGTATAATAACATTAATAACATTAATAAATATAAACATTAATAAATATTTAAAGGGTGTCTCAATAGTTTGAAATATACAAAGAATCTATCCTTTAAAATAAGTGTTTAATTTAAAATTGTACATTAAAGGGTGTCCCCTAGGAGATATTGTTTAACCTATATTGGCATATATTTGGAACCGTTACTTTTTATTGCTGTGTCAGTAATAATAAGTGTAAAAAAATAAAGGGTGTCCTCATATCTGACGTAATTTATCGTATATGGCTTTATCTGCTAAACCGTTATGGATAGACATTTGAATGTACAGAACGTACATATATTACTATGTCCGTTAGAGCAACAAGTATTAAATTATTTGATTTGAGTACTATTTCTTACAGATTACTTCCCTTTAAATTTTTAGTTTAGAATTGATGCACATATATTTGTTTTGTAGTCGCTTTTTTTTAAAAAATTATCGCGTATCACATACATATTTTTTAATGGGCATGGTTAATATTTTCCCCTAAACAAGACGAGGACGCTAACTTATTTCTAAATAACTCTTTCACGGATTGTTTGATTTCAATAATTAAAACACCAACAGATGCGGAATAGAATTACCTTTAAGTCTACTTTGCATAATTTGTTTTAGTTTTTAATTGTTTCGGAGTTATTCAGAAATTAGTGGCAAAAAAAAAAATTTAATGAAAAAATAATTTTTTTTGTCTTCAAAAACTCTTAAAAAACTTATATCGGCAACTAAAGTTGTTGATTGGATAATTTAAGCTAGTCAGGACTAACATAGTTAATGTCAATAAAAAACTAATTTATTGCATTTTTACCCAACGTTTCTTCAATATTTCTTGACTTTTTCACGGGTTGATCTATTAAAAATTAGAATCTTTATTATTACAAAAATTAAACACCAAAATAATTTACTTGCAATATAACATAGATCACTTTACCAATAAATGTTTTTTACAATTACAAAACAAATAAACATAAAACATAAAAATCAAACACAACTTAAATTTAATATCACAGTTTTAAATTTTCCGTATTGCAACACTGTGGTTTGCGTTTATTTTGTCGGTGTCTTCTTTTAAGTTCATGGTTTTGTTGATGTTTTGCTGAATGCGTAGGCTTTCTATTGTGCACCTTTTCTTTTCCTTTCTTTCTATATTTAAAATCTTGACTTTTTGAAAATCCGCTTCATGTCCAGTCTTAAGTATGTGTTGTGATAATGCGGTTGTTTCTTTCTGTTTCGTAATATCGTTTTGATGTTCACTCATCCTTGTTTCCAATGTTCGTTTTGTTGTTCCAATGTATATTAAATCACAGCTTTCTTTATCACTGCCTTTGCACTGTATTTCATACACTACACTACATTGCATTGTTTTTGTTTTTCTACTTTATCTTTCATGTTAGTGAATATTTTGTTTAATGTGCTGTTTGGCTTATATGCAAATTGTATTTTGTCTGATTTTATTATTGATTTTAAATGCTTGTTTTAAGCTAAACCTGGTATATATTTTACACCGTGAAAAATTTTGTGAAAAATTGTTGTTATCATTAGTGTTGCTATTTTGAGTATGGTTGGTTTTTAGTTTAACTTCTGCTTCTTTTATCAAATAATTAATAAGTTTTACTAGAAAGCTGTTACGTTTAAGTATTGTTGAAATTTTATTTATGTTTTTGGCGTAAAATTGTTCGTCAGTAATGTTTAAAACTCTAAAGATGAAACTTTTGGCGGTATTAATTATTTGAGCCATAGGTTGTGTGGCATTAAAATTTATTCGTCTACCATATGCTATATATTTTGCATGCCAATCGAAAATAATTCTGTCATCTTTCCGATTTAGTGTTGTGTCTAAATATGATAGCTTTGCATTTTTCTCTAACTCAACAGTAAATTGTATTTTTGGGTGGTAATTGTTGAGGGATTTTAGAACTTAATCTTTATCGTCAAGTTTAATTATAGCTAAAACGTCGTCTGCATACTTTACTATGTATATTAAATTGATGTTTTTGTTTTCCAGTTCAGCTAATGCTTCGTCTAAAAGGTTATCTAGCATTATGTCAGCTATGGTGGGCGAGAGTGGGTTTCTCATTGGCATTGCAAATGTTTGGTTATAAATTTTTCCATTATATGTAAAACAATTATTATCAGTAAGACAAAATTTAAGTATTTTCATTACTTCGATTTTGGTATTTTCGTAAAAGATTCAATAATGTTATATTTTTTCATTATATTTTTAATGACAATATGCACTGAAATGTTAGTAAAAATTGAAACTAGCAATAAAATAAGCCGTAAATTACGAAAATCAATGCAGAAATGTTGATACAGGTACCTTCTTTGACAAACATTGTGTAACACATTAATATTATTTACTTTTGTTATAATAAAACCCTATTAAATTTTTCTTTTTGTTTCATTTGAACTAACAATAATTACTCATATCTTAAATCTAAAATAATAATAAATATACCTGTTAAGTCCAGCCAGTGCTAGGCAGTCTGTTTCAATATCAGTATTTTATTTAAATAAGAATATCTTGAAAACTAAACGCGATAGAAAAAATCTGTGAACAGGTTAGGATTTAGCACAAAAAGTCAATTTATATCACATAACAAGGTTCAAGATCTGGATTTTTTTTGGCAACCAGTGTAATAGACAAAATACTTATTATTGTTATTATCAGAATCATGTAAACAGTATGCAGAAGAGTGAGTTTGCCTGAAGCAGTAATAAAATAATTAAATTACTCTATCACAGGAACGAAAACAACTTTCCAAGCTTTAGCACCTATTGACGTCATCAGAGGGGACAAAAGTCATTTTAATCTTAGTTTTTTCAACTAAACAGAAAAACTCATATTTTACTGTTTTTAAAAAAAAAGTAAACGTTTAAACTTTTTACTTAGAAGTTTGAAAATTGGTTTTTGTGATAGCTAAGAATATGAACAATAATACATTATTACAAGTCTCGACAATTATTTTATTCGATAGAACATTCAACAAAAAAGAGGATATTGTCTACCGGATTTCGTCTTCTTTCTTTTTGTTAATTTGTGCTTTCTAAGAGGTGGTTAAAAAATTTGCCGACAATTTGGTAAAAATAAGTTCAGATTTTGCCTCGAATTTCTCTAATTTTTAGAGATTTTTAATGGAAAAAAACGTAAAATAACTCAAAACATAGATTGTAACTTAACTTAAATTATAAAAGGGGCTTTTTAAATCCATAGTTATCTATCACCTATATATATTTGTTTGTTGGAAAGCTATAGCTGCCCACACCAGTGGGCCTATCTTTATGGAATTTTCACAGTTTGTTAATAGATATACGGCTTTTTTTATATTTGACGTGGGCGCGGTACTTCCCATACATAGCAAATATTTATCATCTTGTAGCTTTGTAACAATAATATGTAGCGTCTTGAATGGGCGTGGTATCTCCCATATAAAGTGAAAAATTATAATTCTGTATCTAGATAACTGCATCAGGTAGCGCCTTGGCATTTCACACCAGTAACCTACATATTAACGTAAATAGTTTATCTAAACACAGACAGAACCGAAATAGTGGGCGTGGTACCTCCCATACAAAGTTAAAAATTATTGTCGTATACATAAAGAACTATAAGGCTGAATTATAGGCTGAATTGGGACAGTCAGCGTTGTACCCCCATACAAAGTTAAAATTATTATACTGTATATAGAGAACTAGAGAACTGTAATCAGTAACCCCCTTATTTAGAGTTATTGTGTAGGGAAACACAGACTGAATTGGAATGGTGGATTTAGTACCTCCAATACAATGTGAAAAATTATTATCATATACCTGCAATAGTCTTAAAACTTTGCTCAAGTAACATAATAATGTGGATAGAATTATTATAATCTATACTTATAGTCTAGAAAAAAACAGACCTTGCATATAAACTTAAATTTTGACGTGAGAATAGCGTGGGTTTTCGAGTAAAAGGTTGACTATACTTCTTTTCCAAGTGTTCATTGTATTTTTTGTGGATGGGTGTTGCGAAGCGCATAGGGATAGCTAGTACTATATAATATAATAATGACTCTCGTAGTAGAGCATGTGGTGGTTCCGCTAATGATATTTGTAAGAAATACAACAACCATCTGTTTTGAATATGTTCTTCAGAACGTGGTTATATCTTCAGTTTATTCCCCTACTAGCTTTTCAATATTAGAAAGAGACCAAGAGACCGAGACTTCTACAAAATACTAGAGCTACTATTCCGATAGATCGAAAGATCCGATTTTGTTTGACGAAATCTCGAGCATTTCTTCACTAATAGATGCTCAGCAAGACACCAAGTGTCATAAAATTCGGATACCTTTTGCAATTTCTCTCGCTTTTCTAAAGCATCTCAGTTTCCACAATTTTATGGTAAACAATAGAGCAAGTATAAAAATGTTATCCTTATAGATCATAGGCAGTAGGCATCTCACTTCCCTTTTTACCTAAAACTTCTTCTAGGTTGCACAAAATTTCAGAAGTCTTCTTCTTCTTCTTTAAGTTTTGTCCGATCATTATATGGGAACAGAGTACAGTGCGACGCGATTCGATTTTAAAAATTCAATATCATATTGTTTTTTACAAAAAAAAAAAACAAAAAATTTAAAAAAAAATTAAAATTTTTCTTTTTGTAATATGTGACCCGGTCTATGAAAAGGGAAAAGGTGCCTTATGACTCAAAAACAAAATTTCGAAAAATTAGCTGTTAAAGATAAACAATGGAACAATTTTCAACAATGCAATATTTTTGAGTCATAGACATATAATCAAATTGTTTTGCCAACGAAATTAGGAAAAATAACCTTTTTTTTTGCAAATGTGACAAGAATAATTCCCATTTTACATTTTTAATTTGTTTTTTAATTCAATTGAAACTGCATCCAAACGAAGTATCGGTACTTTGATTTATACTAAGTTTAATGCAACGCTACACATTTATGTGTCAAAATCAGTCAATGCAAGTTTGTACAAATTTTTTCGCGAATTCAGTAGTGCATATTCAACTTTTGTTGCGTATTTTTCGAATTGAGTTGGTAATAATTCATCGATGTAAAATAGACAAAATTTATTAAAATTTCTTTATATTTATGCTGCTATCCTTTTAAATAACTCATTAGCCTACATAACCTTAAAACGATACAATTTTCTTTCAACTTTAAAGAGATCAAACGATCACATCCATCCATCGTTTTGTTTAAAATAAAAAAAATAATGCCGTTTTAAACATGTCGTTGGCAAAATTAAAGCTAATACAACTACGGGTGTAATGGAACAAAATATAAAGTAAGCAATAGTTAGTTTTGAGTAAAAAGAATGTGAGTGTGAATTCTGAATTAAATCTTGTGATA
>CATIVE010000216.1:0-23712 GCA_949628195.1 Phasia obesa | reverse complement strand
CTAAAATAAAAATATACCTTTTACTAGACAAAAATAATGTTTGTATCACGAATTTTGCAGTCATTTACGGGTCATCCCTCTAATGTACGGCCAAGAAAAGCAGTATCTCTTCTTTTTAGTCGAATGTAACCAGGTTCATTCAGAATGTTACGCGCCAAAGGGTTTGGATGAGATTCAAGCCTCTTTAGATATGTGACTGCGTGTTTCGCTATTTCTGCTTTAACTGATGGCATGTTTAAGTCTTTGTGGATGTTCGAATTTTTTATATACCAGAGAGCAGATATATATACGAAGAATTTTATTTTAGCGCCTTTGAATTTTTTCTACATTGCTAGCTGAGGCAGTGCCCCATAACTGAATCCCATAACACCAAATTGGTTTTAGGATCGACTTGTACAGCAGAAGTTTACAATCTAAGCTCAGGGTGGAGTTTCTGCCAATAAGCGAATTTAGTTGTACTGCATTTAGTTTCATTTGTGTTAACTTGAAATCTATGTGACTTTTCCAAGTAAGGCGACGGTCAAGATGTATACCCAGGTATTTAACGTCTGAAAGCTGTGGTATCATTTGGTTATTTATGCGAATAGGAGGGCATGAGTCCCTACGCAGTGTGAAAGTTATATGAGTACATTTTTGTTCATTCACTTTTATTCTCTTTTTTTCTAACCATTTTTCCAAATTGAGTACATGTTCTTGTAAAAGTTGTGATGCTACTTGGGCACTTTCATGAATACTCAAAAAAACTGTAAATGTTGATGTGTGGACTAGGGTGCTAATTGGCATATCTGATGTGTACAGTAAATATAAAATTGGTCCCAAAACACTGCCTTCAATGAGCTGTGGCGAGCTTAAAAAATCACCTTCTTTTACTAAAAACTTGCGATTCGTTAAATAATCTTTATCTATAAAAGTTTTCTTAACTTAAATATTAGGCTTTCGTGCCAAACCTTATCGAATGCTTGAGAAACGTCGATAAAAAGCACAGAACAGTATTTTTTTTCTTCAAAGGTCCTTTTAAATATATATACTAATCTGTGTGTTTGTTAGATCGTACTATGTTGTTTTCTAAAGCCGATTTAATGGTTCGGAATACATCCTTACGCGCTAAGAATTGGATTCAGCTTAGTTATTAAAATTCTCTGAAACAACTTTGACATGTTTGATAAAAGGCTTATAGGTCTGTATGATTCTACTTTTGTGTGGTCTTTTCCTGGTTTAGGAATCATAGTAATCAAAGAGACCTTCCTCTCTGTGGGAAAGTACTCAAGACGTAAGATGGCATTAAAAACAAAAAGAATAATTCTGCGACCTATACAACCTGAAGATGTCGAGCTGCTCTTGGCTGAAAAAAGAAAAATTCGAAGAGAGTGGCAATCACATAGATCTCCTGAACTCAAATCTAAACTTACAGATTGCACGAAACGACTAAGACAGCTAGCAGAGTAGCATCTCTGAAAAATTACTTGGAAGACCTCGACGCAACTGCACAATCAGATTATTCATTATGGCGTGCTTGTAGGAACCTTAAAAGACCGGTCGTACGTAAGCCTCCCTTGCGAACTTCTTGTGAAAACTGGGCAAGGAATGATACCGAAAAAGGCAATTTGTTTGTTGGACATTTGAAGAAGGTTTTCACCCCAAATGTATGCACTGATATAGCTGAGTTGCCATCAGTAGAGACTACTGCCGTAGTACCCCTAAGATTTGAATTTAGCGATATTGAAAGGGCAATAGCGGATTTAAACACCAAAAAAGCCCCTGGCGTTGATAAAACAAGTAACAGGATGTTAGTTGAGTTGCCCCGTATAGGTCGCAGAATTATTCTGTTTGTTTTTAATGCCATCTTACGTCTTGAGTACTTTCCCACAGAGTGGAAGGTCTCTTTGATAACTATGATTCCTAAACCAGGAAAAGACCACACAAAAGTAGAATCATACAGACCTATAAGCCTTTTATCTAACGTGTGAAAGTTATTTGAGAGAATATTAATAACTAAGCTGAATCCAATACTTAGCGCGAAAGGATGCATTCCGAACCATCAATTCGGCTTCAGAAAACAACATAGTACGATCCAACAAACACACAGATTAGTAAATGTAATTAAAACGACCTTTGAAGAAAAAAAATACTGTTCTGCGCTCTTTATCGACGTTTCTCAAGCATTCGATAAGGTTTGGCACGAAGGCCTAATATTTAAGCTAAAGCTGAACTTGCCCGAAAACTTGTATAAGCTCTTAAAAGATTATTTAACGAATCGCAAGTTTTTATTAAAAGAAGGTGACTTTTTAAGCTCGCCACAGCTCATTAAAGCCGGAGTTCCCCAAGGTAGTATTTTGGGACCAATTTTATATTTACTGTACACATCGGATATGCCAATTAGCACCCTAGTCCACACATCAACTTTTGCAGATGACACAGCTTTCTTAAGTATTCATGAAAGTGCCCAAGAAGCATCACAAATTTTACAAGACCACATACTCAATTTGGAAAAATGGCTAGAAAAATGGAGAATAAAAGTGAATGAACAAAAATGCACTCACATAATTTTCACACTGCGTAGGGACTCATGCCCTCCTATTCGCATAAATAACCAAATGATACCACAGCTTTCAGACGTTAAATACCTGGGTATACATCTTGACCGTCGCCTTACTTGGAAAAGCCACATTGACTTCAAGTTAACACAAATGAAACTAAAAGTAGTACAACTAAATTGGCTTATTGGCAGAAACTCCACCCTGAGCTTAGATTGTAAACTTCTACTGTACAAGTCGGTCCTCAAACCAATTTGGTGCTATGGGATTCAATTATGGGGCACTGCCTCAGCTAGCAATGTAGAAAAAATTCAAAGGCGCCAAAATAAGATTTTACGTATTATTACATCTGCTCCCTGGTATATAAAAAATTCAAACATCCACAAAGACCTAAACATGCTATCAGTTAAAGCAGAAATTGCGAAACATGCAGTCACATATCTAAAGAGGCTTGAATCTCATCCAAACCCTTTGGCGCGTAACATGCTGAATGAACCTGGTTACATTCGACTAAAAAGAAGAGACACTGCTTTTCTTGGCCGTACATTAGAGGGATGACCCGCAAATGATTTCAAAATCCGTGAAACAAACATTATTTTTGTCTAGCACTGGCTGGACTTAAAAAGAATATTTTATTTTAGACTTAAGATACGAGTAATTATTGTTAGTTCAAAAATATTGAAGATACAATAAATAAATTATGAAAATAAAAAAAAAAAAAAAAAATTTAAAAAAAAGCTCTTTGTTTTTAAGTGAGTCTCTGAAATCAGCATGACATCAATTTGTTGATTATTTAGAAAGTATTCGAGTTCATTTTTATGTTGCAGTATGCCGTTTGCGTTCCAGAAACATATTTTTAAACAGTTCATGGTTTGTTTAGTACCGCCTGCAACCTGATAGATTGCATGCGTACCATTTCTTGCATCATGCTGCTCATAGAGCTCTTAAAACTATATAACGAATGCACTAATGTCTCGATGCTTGCTTGGAGATGATTACAGTTACCAGATGATGGTTGTTCTTTAGGTTCTGGGTGCAAATTTGGAGTAGAATTATTTTTCGGTATCGCTTTATGTACTGAAACATGAAACATATCCGCGTATGAAACGTGTTGGGTTGTTGGTTGGGCTAACTGACGATAATGAGCATTTGCTCGATATTGCGGGTGCTTAGCGGAAGTATTAAATTTTTGAGTGGTTTTCCTTACCATGGAAAAAACTGGACAACCTCTGTAGTTAGCAGTGTGATTTCCACTGCAATTGCTACATTTTTTAACCTTCGAGTCATCCCTCGATTTGTCGCATTGAGCGGAACAATGTAGCTCGCCACACACAACGCAAGCCGGGGGCAAATTGCAGTAAGCCCTAGTATGACCATATTCTTGGCAATTTAGACACTGGACGAGTCCTGATCGCTTATGGGGTTCCTCTACGCTTATTTTTTGGTGTAATAAATATTTAAGTTTATAAATAGGGTGCGTTTCATTTTTCTTTAATCTCATATCTCCAGGTTCCAGTTCAACACGAAATAGAGGTTGAAGGACACGTTCTCGATTTCTAAGATTATCTACACTTTTAACCTTAAATCCCACTTTTTAATGGCCAGCTTTTATTTCAGTTGGATCCACGTATGAATCTACACCTTTTATTACTACCTGTAGGCCTTTGATACTCTTCAGCTGATAGGTATAAAAGCTCTTTTCAGCTTTCAAACTCGTTTACGGCTTTACGATAACTTTTTTCATCAATAAATTGTATTTTTGTCTTATCAAAGTTACCACGCTTGATGGGAATTACATAAAATGAGCTCTCGCCAATAACTGAAATTAATTAATTGTAGGTTAAACAAAATAAATTTGAGCTGAAGTTGATATCAAAAAAGATTTTTAGTCCAAAAAAAAGATATTTTCGGTCGATTTGAAGATTTTTGAAAATAAAATATGGTAACACTGGTGGTGATTCATACAACATGTTTATTTACTCTAACACATATTTTTACAAAGGAGGTTGTGCCATGGTATAATAATACAGGTAAAACTGTTAGAACAGCTGTTTTAATTTGCTTATCTGGAAATGTGAAACCTTGTATAAAACTCTGTTCGCGCACTTAAAAATTAGTAATGATTTCTAAAAAATACAATTTTTTATATTACTCAATGCATTGTGAACTAATTGCTGTATTTTATTCAATCCTTTATTTAACTTGCAATTTTTACTTAAAGAATAAAAAAATATGTGTTTTTTAAGAAACTAAATTTAAATTAGTTCTTCTAGGCAGAAATATCTTATTCGGCATAACCTGATGACAATAAAATAACATGGTCAACTGGAGTTGATGCTGCTGCTGGGGCCATATGCAACCCACTAAATTCCAGACTTAGTTCAAAAGTACTGCATATTTATTTAGATGTCCTTCCTATATCTACAGGGTTCCTGTATATTTACAGAGCTCCCTAATGGAGGGAAAACGTACTCGGCAGTCGTGTGTTGAAACCAGCAATGTAAGGGATCTTGAGAATAATGACAGTTTGTTTTTGTTATCTTTATATTAGAGCTTATACAGGTGACCAACTAGAATAACCAACCAATAACAACCAGGGGGCTAATTCCCACATTCGCTTGCGAGCGACTTCTTACTCGAACGTGCGAGTTTATCCAGGTTTGGTATTCTCTCATTCGATATCTTATAAAATGTATCGAAATTTCTAATGATGTCATTCGATAGCGAGCGATCATTCGAATGCAACCGTGTGTGTTTTTACTCGCAATCAAAAAGGCGATCGAATTAACGTTTATCGTTAAAGAGCAAAGGAAATGTAAGTTAAAATAAATTTAAAGCAAAAAATAAATCAAATAAATTTTTGTATTTTAATTAATTAAGGTCAAAAATAAATTATTCACAAAAAGAAATCCTAGCAGACTTTATGTCGCAGCATAGTGATTTGGCAAAAAATATTTTGCCAAACAGTTCCCAGGGAAAAGCAAAAGCCAACCAACTTTGGGAGCAGCTAACAACCAAACTAAATGCTTCTGGGCCACCAATAAAAGATTCCAAATCATGGCGCAAGGTAACCGAAGCAAAAAATACAATTTTATACTAGTTTTTAATAATGTTTTTATAAAGGTGTATGCCGATCAAAAGCAAAACGTCAGGAAGAAGCTCTCTTTTAATAATTCTTCAAAGAAACAAACAGGTGGGGGGCCCTATGAGGAGAAAGTGCTAACCCAAGTAGAGGAACAAATAATGGTTGCAGCAGGTATTAATGTTGCTGTTGAGGGTCTAAAAACCGTTCAATGCTTTGGACCGGAAAAGTATTGCACACCCAGTAATGAAGATGTTTCATCAAATAATGTTGTTTTATGTGTATCTCCCTGTTTAATTTCCGAACGTGAAGATCAAGTGCAGCACAACTTCTCCTCATTTATGGAAATTGAATCGAATGGCGAGGAAGAAAAATCGGAGCCAACTATAACCAACATAAAATACAAGCCGTTGCCAAAAATAAGAAGAAAAGAAAATAAAACAAGCTTGTTACAAAAAAATATAACTTCCGTGGAACGTTACCAGCAGGAAATGCTGAATAGACTTGATAAGTTGATTGAAATTAGTAACAAACAATTGGAACTAAAGGAGAAGGAGATAGCCGTTGCTAATCAGCTACTAGAAATAAAAAAAGAAAACCAAAAAATGAAACAAATGGAGCATGAAATGACCACGCAGATTAAGGCAATGGACTTAGAAATACGAAGAAAAGAAATGATGAAACTTAAAAATAATTAAATGAATGAAACTTGCGTGCCTTTTAAACATACATATGTATATACATATGTATGTATACAGTGATCTCACTTTTGTACCTAAACTTGAATTATTTTATGTTGAAACTCATTGTTATATTCTTACAATTGAAATATGTATGTTTATTTTTGTTTTTTTTTTTTTTAATATATGTAGAATGAAATAAATGTTTATTTAATTTAAGGCTTAACTAATGTGTATAAATTTAAACATAAATACATCTAACTATTACATAAACTTAATTTTATGCTATCGCGAATCTTATTTCCTATTTTATTTAGATTCGCTTCAGTGCCATTATCCAATACAACAATAGTGTTATCATCAGGGTCATGATGCACAACCTCATAATTTGGCACATTGAAATGGAGACACACATTATGTAACGCTGCGCAAACGTTGGAAAATTGTGCAACTTTTTCTGCACTATACCGACTTCTTTTGTCGTGGCACAAAATTTTCCAACGCGCTTTCAAAATGCCAATTGTCCTTTCCACCATGCACCTTGCCTTAGAGTGGACTTCATTAAACCGCGACTCCATGGAAATTTCTTGCGGATTTCGATAGGGTGTTAGTAGCCAGGGTTCAGATGGATATCCTGCATCACCTACAATAAAATTTTAGTTGTAAATTTCAATAAATATTACGAAGTTTTTCTCTTACCCAAAAGCCAAAAGTTTCTCAAATTGTTGTTGTATGCTTCCTCCAGCATAAGTCTTACATCTGACTCTTTCCATATAAAAGAATCGTGGGCTGCTCCTCCATATCTGGAGTTAATGGAAACAATTCTGTGCCTATGGTCACATACCTTCAAATATAAATATATATTTATACTATTGTAAATACATACATACATACATAAGTATGTAAGTTAAGTTCTGCGGTTCAACTACTGGTTACTTACAATCATTGAATTGAGACTGTGGAATCCCTTCCTATTGAAAAACATATGCTCATTTGAAGGCTTCTGCAAACCGAAGTGGGTCCCATCTACACATCCTATAACTGCAAAAAGTAGATACATATGTATGTGTTAAATAATTATTAAAATTAGCATGCCGTTTTTAATTACCTCCAGGAATTTTATATTTATTCATGAAAAACTCTTTACATTCATCACTTCGTCTGGGATTGAAGTGAATAAATTGGCCACAAATCTTGCTCTCTATTTCATTTAACACTCGCTTTATGATTTTTGATAAGGCACTCTTACTGATGCCAATTAAAAAATCATTTCCAACACAATGTTGAAAACCTCCTGAAGCTAACAGAGATAACGTTGCTGCCAACTGAATTTTTGGATGAACTGCCGTGGAAAGCTCTGCCTTAAATTCCAACATTCCAAGAATATAATTGAAGGCTTCCTTTGAGAGTCTAAAACGCTTTTTAAATCTAAAAGATAAATATAAATTCTTTTATTAAGTAAAAATGCATATATGTACATATGTATGTATGTACTTACTCATTGTTTGCCAAACTCATTGTTTGGCAAACTTATTTTTTTTCTTGTGATGTTAATATTTTCCTCCTCGTCAGAATCAGAAGAAGATGAATAAAAAAATAAAACAAGATCCATTTTATGTTTTTCACTACTTTTAAATATATTTTGGCACAAATGAAATATTTATCAACTTTTTCTTTGTATACACATATGGTTTTGTTTACAATTTAATCAGTGTTGTAAAGTGAATTTATACAATATTTTTCAACACTGAAAGAAAAAGTCTATTCGTTGCGAATCGAGTAACATCATTCGAAAATTTCGCACTATCGAAATTTAACTCCATTCGAATACAATTACGATCACGAATGAGGGAATTAGCCCCCAGAATAATTTTTGGAGATTGATCTTTATAAATTTTAACTTTTAAAATAAGAATCATTAATCACTCATATAAGGGATACATCTGAAGTATACCGAATACAGAAGATAGTATCTAATGACCCTGTCTCCAAAATTGGACTTATTCGCAAAAGCGATGGTCAGATGACGGAGACTGTGGGTGAGACATTGCAGTCACTTATGGAGATTCATTTTCCTGGAAGCTTCAGGTCTAATGAATCATGGACTCCCGTTATTAGGGGGGCAAGTGAGAGAAAAAGGGCTGAAGCTGAAAGGATAATTACTCTAAATGGTGTAAGAAGTGCAATACTATCGTTTGCACCATTTAAAGCGACTGGAATGGATGGAATTTTCCCTGCTCTATTCCAGTGGGGTGTTAACACCCTGCTTGAGTGGATTAGGGAAATTTTCATCGCCTGTATAGCGACGGGATATATCCCGGTAGGTTGGAGGGAAACAAATGTGGTTTTTCTTCCCAAACCGAGTAAAAGACAATGGAGAGGGTGTTGGCTGACTTTCTGGAGAACCAAACGCTGACGGATAGTCCCTTGAGTAGATACCAATATGTATACAGGGCAGGTAGGTCTACTGACACCGCTCTGCATGAACTTTTTGGGGTGGCGGAAAGAGAAATTTTCAATGGCGACGCTGCTTTGTCCGTTTTTATGGATATTGAAGGTGCCTTTGATATAATCTCTTTCTCTAAGTTGAGAGGTGCTCTTAACGAGCGTGGGATTGAGCCCATTATTGTAAAATGGATCAACACTATGCTAAGGTGTAGAGCTGTGAATCTCAAAAATGGGAGTTCTAGAATCCGGGGAAGGGTAGTCAGGGGTTGCCCACAGGGAGGAGTTTTATCACCTCTTTTGTGGAACATTACTGTTGATGGCCTTCTTTGGAAACTGGACTCAATGGGCGTCCATACAGTTGCGTATGCGGACGATCTGGCCTTATGGTTGGTGGAAAGTTCATCGATACCACCCAAGTATGTATGAGACAGGCTCTCATAACAACCGAGGCATGGTGTAGAGAACAAGGGCTAACCATAAATGCCAGCAAATCAGATGCTATGCTCTTCACTCGCAAGAGAAAGGGCATAGAGGTTGGATCCCTAATGCTTTTCGTGTCGGAAATCAGTTTGTCAAGGAAGGTGAATTATCTAGGCGTTATTCTGGATAAGGAACTTACCTGGAACGAACATATTGAGATGAAGACACGGAAGGCAAAAAGGATCATGCATCAGTGTAAACGAGTTTGTGGCGGTAAGGCCAAAGGCTGCATACTGGATTTACACAATGATGGTGCGAACCATACTAACTTATGCTTCAGTAGTTTGGTGGCATAAAGCCTCTCAGACAACAATAAAGCGTAAGTTGGATCAGCATTTTCACTGATGGTTCTCTTATGGATGGTAGAGCAGGAGCAGGTACACTCAGTTGAGATAACTTGTCCTGTAGTCTCCGTTTACCAGGCAGAATTGCTTGGGCTGCTACATGCGTTGGATCACCTGCTGCAATGTCGGGTGCAGGGAAGAAAGATTCTCATTGCACTTGACAACCAATCGGTTATAAAACGCATGAAGCAGGTGAACGTGTACTCCAAACTAGTGCTGGGATCTGCTGAGAAATTCTGTGGACCAGAACCCAGAGTATCACTGGGTAATGGCCTAATACGAGCAAAAGTCCTACAATGGCTGAACTCACTAAACCTGAAAAGGAGGAGGGAGGCTACTACATGTAGACAGGCTCGAATGGTGCTCAAAGAACCCCTTGCAGGAGAACCAGCAAGGTTCTTAGATACAATAGAAGTACCTTAAGCTGGATAACTGCGTTAGTAAAAGGTCATGAAAACTTCAAGTATCATCTAGCCAAGATGAAAATCGATGAAGATGATACTTGCATGCCTGGAAGACGCTGAGACGGTAGCGTACATTGTGTGGCAATGTCCAGCACTGGCTAGCGTAAGACTTAGGACCACGGGCAGAAGCTTGTTAAATGTGGATGCCATGGGGGAACTAAGCCTTAGACAAATGCTAGCAATCACTAAAGACACCGTGATGAGAAAGAATGCCGATAATTCCCAGTCGACACTTTGAAATCACTAGAGTCTAGATTAAAGGCTGGTTGTAGCACGAGACTCAATGATAGTAAGATTGCCGCAAGTTATGTCGGTTGTCTATAGTTATTGAGGACGAAAGCGGGTCGAAAAGGGACCCACTTGGTAGTGGTCTGCTTCGTTATTCCCCCTACATTAATAATAATAACGTTGAAAGATTTTTTTTCACAGAAAAGTTTTATTGTTGTAGGCAGTGTGACCATTTTGGCATATTTGCAGCTAAATTTAGCATTATTTTTTCAATTTAGCTGCAATTTTTTCATTTAGAAGTTAGCATTATTTTTAGCATTTTTCAATTATGTATTAAGCATTTTTTAGCATTTTTAACTTTATAAAAATCATACAATCACTTTGGTCTTTATTAAAAATCTACCACAATTTTTTGTCGATTATAAGGAATTGCTACAATTTATGACATGTATTTGACTTTCCAATTATTCCAATAATGGCATACTGCATTATTCTAAAATCGAAAGAGTCTACACCTAACAAGTTTTTTAATAGTTATTTTATTTATTTATTAGTAGTTATTTTATATCAATCGATTAGTCAAATACATTTTTAAGATATATTCGATAAATCGGTAAAATATTATGTTTAGTTACTAAAGCACTGCATGAGCACATAAAATGAAGCGGATGAGACGCACATTATAATATTTCATTGAATTCATGTCTGTTCAATACACACGAGTAACGCTGAGTGGATAATAATAAACAACCAAAACCAGCGATAAGTTCGGAGTTTCTATAAGCAAGTTGAAAAAGTTATGGCCTGGGCATATAGAATCAGTCATACGTTATACGTCGTCTTTTTCAACGTACAAGAAAGTTGAAATATAGCTTTCCTAATGAGTGTTGTCACAATCAGTACGTCTCCGTTAACGCAAAATACGAAAGTTGGGCAACTTTTAACTTTTGACGTACGTTGAAAGCTACAATTGTTTTCTCTTTGATTCTCTCTCTCAAAATTAAATTTTTGTATTGAGTGGAAGCAAAAATAAAACAAAATAATTTAATTTAATAGAGTAAAATGGAGAAAAAAGCTTTTCTCGTGTTTTCTTTTCTGGTTTAATATCTGTCTACAAAGTACTCATTGTGTCAACCTCTTCATTTGTTACTTTGGTTTCAGTTCAGAATGTTAAAGTATAACGTATGACGGATTCCATGTGCCCCGGCGCCTTTAATGTTAAACAAAATAACAATGAACTTGCGCGAGTTCAAACAGTTTTATACATTGACTGAAACACGAACACAGTCGGACTGTACAAATTAAAAACGCATAGTTTTTAAACAACATTACTTTCAATTTAAGGCCTTTATTTCTTAAGAAGTACAAAAAACCACTAGTGCAAAAGGCACTAAGTCATATTCAAAAGTTCTACACAACTACCAAAAAAAAAATACACCGAGTGTTTTAAACATAAGAAAATTAAACTCGGCGTTCACTAGTATAGAAAATTCATTTTAATCGGTCAGTTAATTTTTTTTATAATATGAACAGTGGTTTGCTCACTAATAGTATGGCATGAGTAGGCATGCGTTCAATAAGCTATTTTGTGTTCGAATATGACCACTTGCTCATGAGCTCACCCAGTAGATGAGCTTGATCATGAAACTGTTTATTACTTACTATCGAACTGCTTCACTAATACTTACAAAACGCTAATAATCCAAGTGCGTATTTTCAAGAAGTATTAAATATATTTTATAATTTGTAAACCTGAATCAGTTTTTGGCAATTAAGCCACATAAAGGAAGAAATAAAATTATTCATATAGATTATAGATTTTATTATATGTATAGATATAGATATGTAATAAAATCTATACATATTAAAAAAAGTAATTTATTTTCTGTCTGTCTGAGTTCGCTTCACGTAATAACAACTGAATGGATTTTAACAAGATTTTGTGATTTTTGTGTATTCTGACTCAAATATAAGATACTTTTTTCCGCACAAATATTTTATTTCCAACAGTAAGTGGATAAAAAGCAGTGTAAGTAAGTAATTTTACCGATATGCGTTTTATTTTTGAAAGACTCATATTTTAATAGGGATGAGATGCTTTTCATAAAGTAAATACCTAAACCATAACTGAAGCACTAAAAATGTAAGGGTCTTTGGTGTAGATCACTTTCAAACAAAATCGAACAATATATAGCAAGGACGCTAACGGAATGGCTGGCACAGCTAGTATTAATGATGAGTATATGGAATTAACAGCTTGACAAAAGAATAAGAGCCACTCAAAGTACAGTTTTAGGTAAATTTTGAATTGAACCTTTAAAAAACTACAAACGCTTTATTGTGGGTTGAAAGTTTGTATTAACAAAGTATTTGTCCTTTTATAACAACAACTTAATTATTTATTACGGTATCCTGAAAACCTTTTAGTTTAAGACTATTCATAAATAAAGAGACATATCCTTGGTTCAGTTTCATAGGGCCCTTTAATTGTCTTTCAATCAGTTTTGTTTTATTCAAATGATAAATTATAAAGCAATTTTATGAAAAATTAACAGTGTATAAGGGATAAATTCATTAAAATTATAAATTTTAAATTTTAGCATTATTTTTTAGCATTTGTAATATTTTTTAGCCCTATTTTAACCAGATCTAGCTGCAAAATATTTTTAGACCTGGTTACACTGGTTGTTGGTTTTTTTTGCATAATTTATATATTGTACCTTTAATATTTTTGAACTAACAATAATTACTTGTATCTTAAGTCTAAAATAAAAATATACTTTTTACTAGACAAAAATAATGTTTGTATCACGGATTTTGCAATCATTTGCGGGTCATCCCTCTAATGTACGGCCAAGAAAAGCAGTATCTCTTATTTTTAGTCGAATGTAACCAGGTTCATTCAGCATGTTACGCGCCAAAGGGTTTGGATGAGATTCAATCCTCTTTAGATATGTAACTGCGTGTTTCGCTATTTCTGCTTTAACTGATGGCATGTTTAGGTCTTTGTGGATGTTCGAATTTTTTATATACCAGGGAGCAGATATAATTATACGAAGAATTTTATTTTGGCGCCTTTGAATTTTTTCTACATTGCTAGCTGAGGCAGTGCCCCATAACTGAATCCCATAACACCAAATTGGTTTGAGGACCGACTTGTACAGTAGAAGTTTACAATCTAAGCTCAGGGTGGAGTTTCTGTCAATAAGCCAATTTAGTTGTACTGCTTTTAGTTTCATTTGTGTTAACTTGAAATCTATGTGGCTTTTCCAAGTAAGGCGACGCACAGTGGCGCCCATAGAGCAAACGAGGTTGCAAAAACCAAAATTTTCATGAGCGCCCACGAAGTTTTGAATGAACCCATGTTATAGGAAACTTTTCACCGATTTCAAATATGCCACTCTTAATAATATCACATTTTTAGTTTAGAAGATATAACCGTTTAAAGGTGAGCGACTTTAGTCAATTTGTTGCGATTTCAGGTGTAATATCACGAAAAATAGGTAACGAATCGCCATATTTTTTGTTTGTATTGATTGATGTATTTATTAAATGTATAATGATAAAAAAATTAATTGTGTTTCTCCTCTTAAATCAATATTTAAAAACTATCCGTGTTTTCACTATTTTTCAACTTTCACGGAAAATAAAAAAAATCTATATTTTTCTATATTTGCCATATTTGCAAAACCTGTTCTTTGATTATTTCTTTACATAATTCAAAAGGGTTTATCTGCCTGTACGTGCCCGTTTGGCTTCTAGAGGTAAAAAAGGTTAAAAAGACATGGTTGCAGAAATTGTATGGCGTCCATCCCTTATATGTTTTGACTGACAGTAGTTTTTTTTAGTAGTAAATTTTTAGGCATGGTAGCATAAGCCTATATATTGCAAAATAAGCATAATGCCTGGATTAGCCTACGACTGAAAATTGGCGCAACAATTACTGAAACCATTAAACAATTTAAGTACTGAAAACATGGCGTTGAACAATTTAAAATTCTTTGAACTGTTTAGAAAGTCAACCACACCAAAGTTTTTCACGGAAGCTGCTTTAGAAGAACATGATAGCTTATACGGAAATATTGAGAGAAGTGAAATTTTAAAAAATAATTTTTATCTGATATATGCAAATATTAAGGCACAATGGGTGAAATCTAATCGATCCATTCAGAACTTCAACTCCAAATACGAGGACTGGCTTAATGAAGACACCATCCTGGCTATATTGGCAGTAGATAAACCCACCACATCAACCAGAGGAGCAAAAGGAAGGCCAAAAAAAGTATTGAGGAGTGTTCAATTTTCACAAGAAAGAGGACACTTGCCGATGCCACCAATGACTTGACCACGAAGCATTTATCGGACGCGCTAGCTATTAAACATACAAAGGATAGTGAAAGAGTTAGGTCTCAGATAACCAAATCTGTTGCTAATGCAAGCCCACTGCGACTAAAAAGGATTAAGGAAAGCATTCCCACGCCCACAAACGCACACATTAAAAAGTATGGTTCCGAAGAAGCCTTGGCCTTGTTTATGGACTTAGAACTTTCCAAAGAGAAATATGAGAAACTACGAGCATCTTTAACGCAACACGGCGCTTACGTTTTACCCGGATACAAGCATATTACGCAAGCCAAAATAAATTCACGACCACTGCATACGGAGTTTACGGAAGTCTCTGCGAAAGCCAATCTGCAGGATCTCATGGGCCATACAGTAAAACGGTTGTTGGAGAGTCTTCCTGAAAATGAGGTGAAAATTCTTCCTGAGAAGTTGACATTGATCAGCAAATGGGGCTGCGATGGATCATCCGGACAAAGCGTTTATAAGCAAAGGATATCTTTCGATGACGCTACAATATCGGACGGAAATATGTTTATGGCATCTGTTGTTCCTTTGCGGCTAAAATCTGATGTTTCCCTACACTGGAGAAATCCACGTCCGTCATCAGTGCATTATTGCCGACCAATAATGTTTCAGTTTGCAAGGGAATCGGCAGAACTCATAAGGACCACGGTGAAGGACATTGAAGAACAAATAAGCAAGATTAAGCCTACAAAGCAGCAAATTGGAGAAGGAAAATATATTGAAAATATATTGAGTTCCACCTGACAGGAACAACGAACTGACAGGAACAAAATTAACAATGTCATGCCCGATTTGCAAAAAGAGTCAGAAGAACTTTAGTAATTTAAACGATTCTACAAATGAGGAGAATTACGAATATGGAATGTCACCATTGCACGCAAGGATTAGGTGTATGGAGTTCTTGCTAAAACTGCCGTATACCCTACCACAAGAGGAGGAAAACTTCGATGAAAATACATCAATAAAGGATAAGGAAAAGATCAGAAAGAAGCAAATACAGGATGCTTTTTTTAAACAAGTTGGACTAAAAGTAGACTGTCCCATGGTATGGATATGGTAACTCAAACGATGGAAACACTTCTAGATTTTTTGAAAATGATGAGGCAGTAACTAGAATCAAATCGTGAAAAGATTGGGAACGATCTTGGATGTTCTAAACTGCAAAGAAAATGTCAATTCTACAAAATATGGAGAATATGCTTCGAAAACTGTATCCACAGAAGAAGTTGACCCCGACCGTCCATAAAATATTGGCGCATGGCAAAGATATAATTGAGTACCAGTCTTTGCCAATTGGAGAGCTTTCTGAAGAAGCATAGGAGTCTCTTAACAAATTTTATAAAAAATATAGATTGCAGAACACATTCAAAGCATCAAGAGTATGGCAAAATGAGTACCTCTTCAACATGTTGGCAGCATCTTCCGCTCCACTTATTTCTTCCCTGCGGCATGTGAAGTCACGAATAGAGTTAGAAAATAATTATAGTTTAGAAATGGTTAGTCTTTTAGATATACCTTCTCTTACGATTTGTGATGAATATTTTACAGAAAATTGAAAAAATTAATTTAAAAAAAAAATATGTTTTTTTTTTACATATAATTTATTTTACTTATTTAAAGTAAACCAGTTTTATATTTTTATTATAATGTTTAATTATTTATTAATTTATCATATAAGCATTTGCGAATACAGCATATATTATTTATATTTTTCTTTATATTTTAGTAAAATATTTTGACACAGTCAGGAAAAAACAGGTTGCTTAGTTTTTTTGAATTCGCCTTGCATATACCTGTATTATTATACTATGTGCGTGTTAGTGTAATGATTTTATGTGAATTACAAAACGAATAAACTAATGCAGATCTCTAGTATTTACTTTAATACTCGCTTAGTGCGTCACCAACAACAGGTGACGATGATGACAATGATGCGAGTTCATATACATATATATATACATATCTATATATATGTATATTTATATATACATATGTATATTTATATATACATATGTATATTTATATATACATATATATATGTAAATAGTTATTGTAGTTTTTGACCTTTTTTTATATTTGAATTCTATTTTTTATCAATAAAAATGATAACAGTTATAAAATTTTAAATGATTGAAAAAATTCAAATGAATGAAAAAATTTGTTGTCAATCAATTTAAAAAATTTTAACATTTCAATACATTCAAGAAACAAATAAAAATTAAAATAGAAAAATATTTTAAACATATACATATACAGAAAATTTTTGATATTCAAAAACATACAAACATTTTAAGAGAAAACACAAAAAATTTTCTAATTCATATACATAAATTTAACCGGAAATGTTACAAAAAATTAATGTTTTTATTATAAATATTTGATTCAAATTCATGTTATTTTTTATGCACTAAATGCCTATAATTTTGTGCAAAATTTTCTGTATCTGCTTTAAAATTTATTCTTTTTTCAATTGGAACTTTAATTATTTGTAGCATTTCTAACATATAACGACGTTTATAATTATTTTCCAAATTTAAAATTGATACATTTTCAAAGTTAGGATAATGATTACTCTTCGAACAATGTGAAGATAATGCTGTTTTTTGCAAACTGATATTGTCTCTCTATCTCAGATCTGATTTATGTCCAGCTATCCTGACTTTCAATTTATTCTTTGTAGTACCTACATAAACTTTATTACAATTCTCTGTGTCATTACCTTTACAAGGTATTTTGTAAACTAAATTAGACATATCTAACTTTTTTATTTTATCTTTTGGTTTGCTAAATAATCTATTTAATGTATTATATGTTTTGTATGCCATCCTATATTTATCTGTATCAAATATTTTTGATTTTTCTAACCGTTCTGATAAATCTGGTACATAAGTAATTGATTTATAAATTTTTGGTTCTGTATCATTTCTTCTATTTGGTTTTCTATTATTTTTATGTTGAATTAGTAATTTATTAATCAGTTGAATTGGAAAATTATTTTCGCTTTATATATTTTTTATCTTATCTATATTCTTTTTGGAAACTCCTTGTCACTAATGGTTAATAATTTATCTATTAAATTTCTGGCTGTATTTATAATTATATGTTTATTTTGTTTAGAAAAATAATTAATAATTCTACCCGAAGCTGTGGGTTTTTGGTACCAATCCATTACCAATTTGTTACCTTTTCTAATTACTAAAGTATCTAAATATGGAAGTTTTGAATCGCATTCTTTCTCTATTGTAAATTTTATGGAATTATTAAATACATTTAATGTTTTTAACATATCGTTAACCGCTGATTCGGAAATAACACAAAACAAATCATCTACATATTTGGTTATTATACTTGGTTTTATATATAATTTTTCAATACAAGTATCTAGCAATTTCTCCATAATTATATCCGCTACAATTGGAGAAACAGGTGATCCCATTGGAAGTCCCTTTTGCTGTATATATATTTTCTCATTATATTGAAAATATCTATTATCTTCTATACAAAACTTAAGAATTCTTAGAAATAAGGATTTTTCTATTTTTGTAAATTTTTCTATAATATCCCATTTTTCTTCTATTATATTAATTGCTAAGTCCACAGGTATGCTTGGAAATAGTGATACTACATTAAATGAAATTAATTTTTCGTCATCTTTTATATGTATATTAGCTATTTTATTTTTAAATTCAAGTGAGTCTCTAATATTATATCTCGAATGCTCGAATGTTAATATACTCGTCATATATTTACATAGTTCATAAGATGGAGAATTAACGAAAGAACAAATTGGTCGTAAGGGAAAATCTTCTTTGTGAATTTTTGGTAGTCCATATAACCTTGGTGCAGTAGCTATATTTGTTTTAAGTTTATTCTTCTCAGCAGTGGTAATAATTTTAAGTTTAAAAAGTTCTTGCACTAAATCATTATTGGTCTTCTGTAATTTGTTAGTGGGATCCTTATTTACTAAGTTATATTTTGTAATATCTTCTACAATATTATTAATTCTTGTTTCATAATCCTTTTTATTTAATGGTACAGTAGTGTTACCTTTATCTGCCTTTAAAATGAGAATCTCATTATTCTTTTTTAAAAACTTGTCTGTTTCTTTAACTTTATCCAAAACAAACCTATGTCTATTTGTTAATTTCATTTTGTTTAAATGATTATCTATAATTGTGGTTAATTTTGTTCGGGCTATTTATTGCTCTTCCTTTCTTTGAAGTGTCTGTATAAAATCTTCTCCGTCTGTAATCATCTTTAAAATCGGAAATTCTTCTTCTTTAGTGGGTAAAGCGTGTTTATGTCCTAATGAAAGAACCCATTTTACGTCTGTTGGAATATCAAAGTCAGTCTTATTAACAAACCATTTTTTGTTAAATTAAACCCCAAATTCCTTTTTTTGTATATCATATAAGTTATTAAATTTCTGTGTGTCTTTGTTACCTTTTCTCTTAAAGAATCTGCCAATTTATCTTCACACCATAAAAATTCTTCCATTTCTCCTTCTGTTAATAATTTACTTAAATTTCTTTTAATCACTATTATCTCACTTTGAAAATGTTTCAATATTTCGTGTTTTTCTTTTAAAGATAATTTTAAAATTTTGTTGTATATTTTTTAATTATTTGCTGAATTGTGTTCATTTTTTTCATGTTAAATATATCTAAAATATTCTGGGTTGAATTTGAAATAAATTTTGGAGTTATGCCACTATTTCTGCATCGAATAAGAAACGTTATTGCTGTTTTTGTTTTTATTATCTTCTCCCTTACTGATTTGAATCTGTTGATCCATCTCGAAACTTCTTGATTCTTCTTAAACCTTATGTACAACACTTTATTTTTGCGTGCTCTTTTTAATATTAAATAGTTATTGTAGTTTTTGACATTTTTTAGGGTTCCGTACACAAAGTGTAAAAACGAAACCCTATTGTTTTTTATTGGCCGCTATAACAAAAAAAGTTAAAACTTATAGGGTGTTCCGATAGAGAGGTGTTATTCACAAATATGTGTTTATTTCTTGAGCTGTAGGAGGCATACACTAAAAATATGTAAGCAGTAATTAAAACTTAATTCGCTATATAAACAAGTATAAAAAAATAAACCTAAAAATCAAAGGGTGTTCCGATAGTAGTGTGATTTGCATGTATAAGGCCTAAGTTTTTAACCGTAATAGGTAGGCGCTTGAAATTTCCACAGAAAGTATATAACTGTGACCGCAATACTAGCAAATACTAAAACTTATAGGGTGTTCCGATAGAGCGGTCTTATTCACGAATATGTGCTTATTTCTTGAACTGTAGGAGGAATTCACTAAAAATATGCAAGCACTAAATTAAAATTAGTTCGCTATATAAACAAGTCTAAAAAAATAAACCTAAAAATTAACGGGTGTTCCGATAGTGGAGTGATTTGCATGTATAAGGCCTAAGTTTTGAACCATAATAGGTAGACTCTTGAAAATTTTACCAAAGATGTACAACTATGGCCGCTATAGCAAAAAATATTAAAACTTATAGCGTGTTCCGATAGAGAGGTGTTATTTACGAATATGTGTTTATTTAATTATTACGAATATGTGTTTATTTAATTAAAACTTAGTTCACTTTATAAACAAGTCTAAAAAAAAAATAAACCTAAAATTAAAGGGTGTTCCGATAGTGGTGTGCTTTGTATGTGTAAGGCCTAAGTTTTGAACCATAATAGGTAGACTCTTGAAAATTTTACCAAAAGTGTATAACTGCGGCCACAATATGTTTGTTTTATAAGCAAGTATACAAAATTGAACTTAAATATTAAAGGGTGTTCCAATAGTGAAGTGATTTGCATGTATATATCCTAAGTTTTGAATGAATAGGTGGAATCTTGAATCGTGTATAACTATGTCCACTATAACAAATAATAAAAATTAAAGGGTTTTCCGCCAGTGACGTGATTTGCATGTATAAAGCCTTATTTCTTGAACCGTAACAGGTAGACTCTTGAAATTTTGTACAGAAGATGTGTTGCCACGGCCGATATGACAATTACTAAAAATTAAAGGGTGTTCCGACAGTGACATGTTTTTCACTTATAGTGACTTATTTTTTAATCGCAATAAGTAGACTCTTAATATATTTATAGAAAGGAAGTTGCCATGGCCACTATAATGAATAATAAAATTAAAGGGTGTTCCGACAGTGACAAGATTTTATAAACCGTAATAGATACCCTCTTGAAATGTTTACAGTAGATGTGTTACTTCGGCCGCTATAACAAATACTTAAAATTGAAGTGTGTCTATTAGTAACGTGTTTTTCACGAATATTACCTTATTTTTTTAACCGCAATAGGTAGGCCGCTATAAAATCAATTACATATTAAAATTTAAAGGGTGTTCTAATTATGATGCAATTTTCGCGAATATTACTTTAATTTTAAAATTTAAGGGTGTCCCATAAGACATAAAGAAATAAACAACTCGAATTTTTAAATTATACTGAACATAGTACGGAACCCTACGTGTGTGAGTGTAACTCGCACTTGACTAATTTATTTATATTTGAATTCTATTTTTTATCAAGCACAAGGTCTTTTTTATATAAAAATGTTTTAACAATTTTTATTTACAATATCTCGCTACACCATTGGGTAGCATCTTCAGGAAATATAAAATTTTAAATGATTGAAAAAATTCAAATGAATGAAAAAATTTGTTGTCAATCAATTTAAAAAATTTTAACATTTTAATACATTCAAGAAACAAATAAAAATTAAAATAGAAAAATATTTTTTTTTTCAGAACGGTTAGAAAAATCAAAAATATTTGATACAGATAAATATAGGATGGCATACAAAACATATAATACATTATTTAGCAAACCAAAATATAAAATAAAAAAGTTTGATATGTCTAGTTTAGTTTACAAATCAGATCAGAGATACAGAGACAATATCAGTTTGCAAAAAACAGCATTATCTTCACACTGTTCGAAAAGTAATCATTATCCTAACTTTGAAAATGTATCAATTTTAAATTTAGAAAATAATTATAATTATATTTATTAGAAATACTACAAATAATTAAAGTTCCAATTGAAAAAAGAATAAATTTTAAAGCAGATACAGAAAATGTTGCACAAAATTATAGGCATTTAGTGCATAAAAAATAACATGAATTTGAATCAAATATTTATAATAAAAACATTAATTTTTTGTAACATTTCCGGTTAAATTTATGTATATGAATTAGAAAATTTATTGAGTTTTCTCTTAAAATGTTTGTATGTTTTTGAATATCAAAAATTTTCTGTATGTGTATGTATATGTTTAAAATATTTTTCTATTTTGATTTTTATTTGTTTCTTGAATGTCTTGAAATGTTAAAATTTTTTAAATTGATTGACAACAAATTTTTTCATTCATTTGAATTTTTTCAATCATTTAAAATTTTATAACTGTTATCATTTTTATTTCCTGAAGATGCTACCCAATGGTGTAGCGAAATATTGTAAAAAGACCTTGTGCTTGATAAAAAATAGAATTCACATATATATATATATGTATGTATATATAAATATATATATATATATATATATATATATATATATATATATATATATATATACTATATATATATATATATATATATATATATATATATATATATATATATATATATATATATATATATATATATATATATAAATAGATGATGCTTACAACTAAAACACTACCCTAAGTAGATAGATCAGATACAAGTAGTGCTGATGACGGACGTGGCTGTCTAGAAAATGTGCATTCCACTCGTGCTGGTGTCTAAAAATTAAATTTTCCCAATTTTTCGTTAATATTATCACCTAATTTGTAATTTAATTAATTCTTTCTTAGAGAGAATAAAAACGAACTTAAGCTTGATTATAAATTTCATTGTATGTTATATATATATATATATATATATATATATATATATATATATATATATATATATATATATATATATATATATATATATTTAATTTTAAAAAAAAATATATTTTTCGGAACTAAAAGCTCTTTCTATATTTAATTTTCAGTCTTCAGTAGTCTTCAGTTGTTATATTTTCTGGAATGTATTCGTCGGATACGTATTTTGCGAAAATCGCATTTATCTGGGCTTCAGTGATTGTATCTTCAATGGGGAATGACATTTGGTAGGATCGGTAGCAGGAATCTTCTAAATTTAATTACATGAGCGGGAGGCAGGATTGTACTATTTAGAAAATCAGGATTCTGATTTTGGAAGGTTATAATTGAGGATATTTAGATTGATGTCCGGAGGATCGCCATGTGATGAACGTGTGTGTATAGTGATGCTTATTTTAAGGCGAGCACGCCACAAAGTGTATGGCTAAAAAGCCGCATATTATAATCTGAGAAACGAAATATTAATATTTTTCCGGCAGACCTGCCGTGTTCATTGATTATTTATTTCTGTCTTCTCTTATCTATGACTAATTATATCATTTCTTAAGTCTAAATTTTTAACACTTATTCTTATGATCTAATTATTTGTTTGTAATTTGACTTTGGTGTAGTCAGTTATTTCTATCAGCATTTTGTTGATTTTTGTTTATTGCAATTTATCTCTCGCTCCGTCACTACTTGTAGGTCAATAATTTTCTTTGTTTATTAATTGGGAATTGCAATAACATATTTTTGTGACATAACGTGACCAACACAGTGGGTAAGTGTGACCAACACTCTACAATAATCAGATTTAAGAAAACCATTTTTGTAAAAGTTAGTTTAAGTTGAACATTAAATAAAGAGTTTTCAGCTCCGAAAAAAATATTTTTTTAAAAATTAAATAAATGTAAAAATTAATTCACGCCCGCGCATGGACCACACGAATAAACTCCTGAACAGAAAAAAAGTAAGGATCGTGTGGAAATATAAAAAAAAATCCTGAACAGAAAAAGTAAGGATCGTGTGGAAATGTAAAAAAAAATCCTGAACAGAAAAAAGTAAGGATAGTGTAGAAAGATATAATAATAAAAAAACATAAAAAAATAAGTAAGGTTAAAGGAAAAAATTTAACTACGCGAAAATAGAATTAATAAGATAA
>CATIVE010000215.1:0-14876 GCA_949628195.1 Phasia obesa | reverse complement strand
ATTTCAAGGAAGTTTAAAAGTTTGAGTATGGAAAAGCTGAGAGCAGGAATATTTGACGGCCCACAAATTCGCAAATTGGTCAAAGATACCGATTTTCTCAGTTCAATGTCAGAAATTGAGAAAAATGCATGGGATTCGTTTGTATGGGTTATTCAACATTTCTTAGGAAATAACAAGGATGATGATTATGTTGCGCACGTTGAAGAGATGTTAACTCACTTCCAGAATCTTGGATGCAACATGAGCATCAAGTTACATTACCTTCACAGTCACTTAGATCGTTTTCCTGAAAATCTAGGAGACTTAAGTGAGGAACAGGGCGAACGATTTCACCAAGACATTCGGACAATGGAGGAAAGATACCAGGGTCGCTGGGATGCACACATGATGGCAGATTTTTGCTGGAGTATTCAGAGCAACACTTCGTTATTCAATAATAGAAAATGTCATAAAAGAAAATTCCAAAGTTTGTAGTTTATAATATTTATTTATTTATTTCCTTATTTTATATGTTGTAATAAATTTAAATAATAAAATATAAAATAAAAGAAAATACATGAATAAAACAATGAAATGCATTTTCGATCTATTCCATCGATTAGACTTAGTTACATTTTTTTGTCAATTGCCTTCGGCAAGTAACTTGAAAACTGTTTAACCGATTTAAAAGATATGTAGCTTATTGTAAATCTCATTGTGTTTGCCCTAAGGACCAGGATCCACTTTTTTGCAAAAGGGGAAATAAATAGCGTTAATTTTGCAAAAACTGAAAATTTGTCAATTATTTTCGATTTAAACGCTTTTTTTCAGATTTGGGGCCTATGCGCTACGTGTTAACGTTGTCGAATTCGACTAAAATTTTGTGGGTGGAAGTTTCTCATCAAATCTAACATTAATCCGACATGCACCCCTTGAAATTGGAAAATTTATGTTTTTCACACATTTGAAAACCCGCTATAATGCGTATATCAAGCAAAAAACTAAAATTTTGTGAAAATGAGCGAATTCACTAAAATGTGAATAAATTCGAAAAAAATCAATCGATTTTTATGGTCGATATCTCATTTTGTTGCTATTATATGTCGCTATGCGATAAAAAAATGAATCTGGTAGTTTTTTGCCGTTTTCGATTTTTTATGATTTTTTTAAAACGAAAATTTTTGCCATTTTTACGTAAAAAATATATTTTTTCTTAAGTTTTTTATTATAACTCCGATACCATTGATCCGATTGAAACGCGATATATAGACGAATTAAAGGCTATGCAAATCTTAATTTTTCTGAATTTATTTTAATAATATCGGACTAGTAGTTTTTGAGTTATCATTAATTATTTGAAGAAACGTCTCAAAAAAATTGCAATTTTAAAAAAAAAAATTTTAAAAAAAAATCTATCCATAGAATTTAAAAATTTTACCATTTTTGTAATAAGGTAGCCATGATACATCAAATGTATATAGTAGTTACTCGAGCATATTTTTGCTGTTGCCCTGTGTTATCAATGTTATTATTATATTATATTATTATTATAATGTTTATATTTTAGCATTTTTTTTTTTATTATTTATATAATTTTGAGAAGTATTATTTGTTTTAATTTATTTATTCATTTATTTATTCATTTATTTATTTATTAATTAAAATTACAATTTCTTTTAACAATAAACATCATAATCTACTAGTTTATTTTATTCAGTGTTATTTAACAATTATAATCATAGAGACCCCCGCAAACTCCTCAGAGTTCAGTGTGCACACACACAATCTCAACGAGACTCTCACAAAAAGAACAAAGCATGTAAAATTTTTAATCAGCAGCATGCGAACTTTCAACAAAGCAGGTTTATGTATGTCGCATTGTGTAACATATATGTATATAAAATTTGTATGCAGCCAATTTAAAATAATTGAAAATTCAGTTTTCAAATGTTAAAAAATCAACCGAAGAAAATCCGTAAAAATGTTTTTTCTTTAATTTTAACTTGCAAAAAATAAACTGAATGTTCGGTAGGAATTACTGATTATACATTTGTTTTTTAAATGCCAATAAAATTAAATAAAAAAAAACCGTTAAACTTAACGAATTTTCCGTTGATTTTGCTATTAACTTTAAGAAAATAACTACAAATTACGTAAATATAAAGCTTATTATCAGTTATGTAGCTATATTTCAAGTACAGAAAATTAAAGCATTTACATGTACATATGTAGTTTGATTTAAAAATTATTGTTAAAATTAGTTAAATATTTTTTCTCTTCATTTTTAAAGTTTATACATTTAAATATAATTTTGAGGAATACCTTTTTAATAAACTATGCACAATCAATTAATTTAAAAGTGTTTTGCAGAAATTTTGAATCAATTTTTCACACAAAAAATGAATTGAATGAAATTTGAATCAATTCAAACGAATAAGACAGAAATGAATTGCAATTCGTTTCCAATTCAAATGAATTTTCACTATATTTATTGTCTATCGACCTTATAATCTTTTATATATTTATTTCCTATAGTTTTCTATAGATAGGCTTTCAAGGTCAATTTTTTGTGTAAATAAAAAGAATGAATTTGTAAAATGAGTTGCAATTCATTTTTCAATTCAAATGAGTCTGTAAAATGAATTGCAATTCATTTCCAATTCAAATGAATTGAATTGATGTTGAATTAATTCAAATGAATTGCAATTCAATGAATGAAATCAAAAATGAGTTGCAATCAATAAAATTCAAGAGCGGATCTAGGGGGAATGAAAAATAACAAAATGAAAATATTCAGTAAAAAAATTGAAAACCCTTGTCCTGGATCTGAGCCTGATCAAAGAAAACATAGTGTTTGGAGTTTATTTCTTCAAGAAAAACTGATTTTTATTTTAAAATACGCTAAACGACAAGACACATTTAATATTCAGGAAACAATTAATAATTTTTGAAATTTTATGACCCACCACCCAACGACAATTATTATAACACATTTTTGATTTCATTCATTGAATTGCA
The DNA here is from genome assembly GCA_949628195.1 of Phasia obesa. Taxonomy (NCBI): domain Eukaryota; kingdom Metazoa; phylum Arthropoda; class Insecta; order Diptera; family Tachinidae; genus Phasia; species Phasia obesa. Next base: position 11,879 of record CATIVE010000215.1, on the reverse strand, counting down.
ATACATTGTTCTCATACACCTCTTCATCTCCATAAACCAAAGTTACATACTAAATTTCGTTTTAATATGTCATACGGTATGACCTGTAGAGCGTTCACAAAATTTGGGGGTAAGGAAACTACCCCTTTTCCTTCCCGATTATACCCAAAAACTATACAGCTCTTCATCTCCACATACCAAAGCCACATACTAAATTTCACTTTGATAAGTCAAACGGTATGACTTGTACAAACTCCACAAAAATAGTCCGTCGAAATCCCTACCTCGATTTTTTTCATGATTACTATGCTTTACCTTGGTATGGTAAAGTAAAAATTCAAAGCTCTTTTTTTTGTCACTCACATTATTACTAAAACGTCAATAAGTTTTCTTTCGTTTTTTTTTTTTACGATAGAACATAGGGGATTCACAATATTGTCATAATGTTGTAATATTTTCCAATAGTTTGAAAATATTATTGTTGTGTTTCAAACAAAAAACGTCTTAAGAAAATAAAATATCCATTTATCAGGAGAAAGCGAAACGACAACAAATACCACAATAAAAAACAACATGTGTTTTGTTTTTGTTTGGTTGTTATGTCAAAATAAATTGATTCGCCTTAATTGATATCAAAGCATAATTTTAAAAAAGTAGCTGCGTTCGTTCACTTTCAAAGCAGAAACTTTTATGAAAAATATGTAATTGAATTATTTTTTACGCAAAAATAATTTAAGGGCTTAATAATCTTATGTGAGAGGATACCTAAGAGATGTCAAAACGATATTCAATGTTTCTAGAGCTGCAGGCTGCATGATCAGCAAATAACAAAAAATAATTTTTTTAACTCTTTTCAATTAAAGAACAAACCCAATTGAACAGATATTTTTATAAATATATTACATAAAGAATAAATGTTCGGAGTATATTCGAATCGAAAAATTAATTATTTTCGGTTTAGGGTGTTAAGTAAACTACAGCTCTTCATCTCCATAAACCAAAAGCTCATACTGAATTTCTTTTTATATGCCATACGGTATAACCTGTAGAGCGTTTACAAAATTTGGGAGTAAGTAAACTACCCCTTCCCGATTATGCCCAAAATTTATACAACTCTTCACCTCCAAATACCAAAGGCACATACTAGATTTCATTTTGATATATTAAAGGTATGACCTGTACAAACTCCACAAAAATAGTGGCATACACACCAACCCACAGACATCATCGCGAAAATAGCCGAAATGGATTCAGGACACCTCAAAACGTATAAAACCGTCGAAATCTTATACTACGTATGGTAAAGTAAAAAACGAAGAAACAAGTAGAACTAAAATAATAAAAAGGGATTAAAATAAAAGCTAAGAGAAGAATCTGGATCCATATTTAGATTGTTAAAAAGTTGTGAATATTTGTGTTATGAAATGTACAAGAAATTTTAATGGACACCTTGAAAACCACAGATTACTAACTTGTGACGTTTAAAAAAGTACATTATCATACGTACTAACAGCTTTCGATAGAGTGAATAAAAAAATAACCAATAATATTCATCGCAATGAGTTAACAGAAACAGCTATACATAGCCTTTTCAAACATATGTTATGGATGAAGTAAAAAAAAAAATTTAAATTGAACTGTAGCAAAAATTGTATTTTTGTAAAAAAAGTTAAAAGTATATAAATTTCCGTGAAGTAAAGAACTTAAAATTTATAAAAATATATTGCGGTGGTTCCAAAGTGCTATTAAAAGCTAAAAAAATACAACATGTGCATAAGGTTGTTACAAAAATTGGCAATCAAAATTTTCCTAGTGGTATTTGTTCAAGAAGTCTCAATTCAACAGAATTCAGGAACAAATTGAACACAAATGCTGTTGGAAATGGCTAAATTATTAGAGGTCTTATGATAAACAACTTTAAATATGTATGGGACTTCGTAAGAATTGTGCAATATATGTAGATGCTTATATGTATTACATGAATGGTTGTCCGGCGAAGTGCACGTTAGCTTCATATACAAAGTTGCAAAGAAATGTTTTTGAATATTATGGTGGAAACTTAATAGATAATATATACATGTACATATTTTACAAATATATAAATAAATATATTTATCTAGTGAATTTGGATGCATTCGTATCGATTTAACAATTGCTCGTTTCAGTTAATGGATTTTATTTTATTTTATTTTTTTTCTTATAGATACATAAATTTATATATTTTTGCCTGACTCAAAATATTTATAAGTTCTTTATACATATGTACCTACAAAGTATAGTATTAAATTGAAATATTTGTTTTAATATTTTTCTTGTACTATTTTTTTTAACTGATTTGTTAAATTTTTTAATTTAAGTTTTTTTTATTGTTTTTGTTTGTTTTGTATTTATAAAATGCAGAGCTAACGGCCGATGTTGCTAAAGCTGTTTGTTTTTTATATTATCTTATAATTTTAATTGTAAGGTAGTTCGGTAATAAATAAAAAAAATTTTGTTCTTATTTAAATAATTATTTTAATTAATTTAATTTCAAGTATCGTTAAAACATACAAACTAAATATAATATATTTAATGTTTTCATTATTTAGATTTAATTCTTAAATGCTCAATTATTATACAAAATTTAAAAACAAAACTAACAATTGATTACATAATATTTTCATTTGAATAAACCAATATCAATGAGAGTATATACTCGTATATGTATAATTTGTAAAATTTTACAATGTGTTAAAGATGATTAAAAACAAATATATATTTTTTGTATTTAGTTTTGCTATTTGTAATTATTTGTTGTTTAACAAGTATTTCGAAACTGTGTAAGAAATAAAGGTTTTAAGTATAAAAACAAACAAACAATTGCATTTTAATTGTCTAACAGAATAAAAAGTTTAAAGAATTTTTAACAAATTTTAAATGTAATATATAAGTTTGTGGTTGATATGGATACCTGCTGCTGCCGATCTACTTGTTTGTTCAGATATGATAGTATTCAGGAAAACACATCATGTCATGGTAACACACAAGTTAATTTGAATTAAGACTGATAATGCACATTAACTCTGTCGTCTGTCTACGCTATTAGAAAACTGCAATTAGAAAAATAAAAGTTACATATAAATATTAAAAAATTTTAAAATAAACTTGTAATATATTTTTTTACCTTGAGCTTGTAGTCAGGATTAGTAAAAAAGACTTGCCAACTCAGGGCAATTATTCTTCGTATGGCAAAACACTATTTGAATATTAAAATTTTATTTAAATTATTAAAAAAAATGTAAAATAAAAAAATTGGCGGTCGCCCTTATTTTCCGAGTTATGGGCCTCTGAACTTTCCATATGGAACTATGACTTTACACTACATTTTTGAACAAATTATAACAATATGGGTGTCATCATAAAGCTTTTGCAAATATCTATCAGGTGATGATAAACTTTTTTTTAACCGACTTCAAAAAAGAAGGAGGTTATCTATTCGTCTGAAAGTTGCTTTTTTTATGTATGTAACCGGAGAACTCAGCCATTTCTGAACCGATTATAAATTTTTTTTCTTTATTTGAATTTAAAAAAAAGCCGACTTCAAAACAGATAGAAGGGCACCAGTTATAAACTAAAAATGTAAGAAGTAATCTGTAAGAATTAGATTTAAACCAAATAACCAAAAAGCTATTTTCAGCAGCATCCGTCTTTTATGGGGACACCATTCAAGCCTCTGTCTATAACAGTTTCAAAGATAGGGTCACATTGTAACGATTCGTTGAATTGATGGTCTACTTTTGGGAACGGGGCTACCTATTAGTATCGGCTGTGCTCGTCGTTGGGGGGGTGTGATACGTTCCCATATTCGAATTAAATATTATAAAACTAAATTGTGAATCATTTACAGTTGATTTATAATTTAGGTAGCAAAATATACAAAGACGACAATTCATACAGACACCAGTAAAGATATAGAATTAGCAGTCGAAGATGTGATGTGTAGCTTGAGCTGGAATATGCTACACCTGTTCTATACCCACCCACCATGCTGACTATGTGAAAGATCTGTTGTCAGCCCAAATTAGAAACAAACTAAAACTAATTACCCCATACTTCCAACTTCACCTTTCGCGATTAAATTAAAATATTCAAAAGTTCATTTTTTTTTAACGACAAATGATCAACATTGTATTTTATATAAGAAAATTATTAAATTAATTAACTAGATAAATATTTTAGTAAAAGAATTTAATTTTAAATTGACATTTTTGAGTGTGTTAACAGAAAAAAAAAAATCTAATTAAACATATGAAATTAGGTGAACACTAATGTACTAATCTTTACGCAATATTTTAAATCATTTTTAAAAAAAAAAATTTGAAGGATTAATTATCGAATATTAAAATATTAATTTCTTATCAAGTTATGAAATTAGTAAAAAGAAATATTTCAAAATTATTTAAAAATTAAAAATTATCAATTTATATTATTTTGTTATAAGAAAGTGTGAAAATAAAAGGTATTTGGTACAAGTTTGATCAAAATCTAAAATTTACTACTTACATTGAGAATGTCCTTTGAAGTCAGCAGGCGCCGGATGACTGAAGACTGGTGATTAATTAATTATTTAAATGTTAAAGATTTTGATCTTGCTTATGTGTTTGATTATGTATAAAATGTATTTAGTGTGTTAGTATTGATTGGTATATGTATGTATTTGATATATTTTATGGTGTGAGGATTAAATGTATTTTTGTGTGTATGATTTTACATTAAAACGTATTACTCAGTTATTTTACAATTATATAAGTATTACGTAATAAGTTAAGATAATTTTTTTTTATTTTTTTTTTTTTTGTTATTCAGTTATTTTACAATTATATAAGTATTACGTAATAAGTTAAGATAATTTTTTTTTATTTTTTTGATTTTTTTTTTTTTTTTTGTTTATGATTAGTTTAAAAACGAAAAGAACTATATGTATATATTTTTATATATATAGTTTAAAATTGTTTATGATGATTTTGATTCGTTTAACATAGAATTAAAATTTTCTTGCGCTAAATGGGTACATTCCCAATTTAAGGATGCTGCCAAATCGTGCTAAATCACTTTGTGTTGGTGTATTTTAGTGTATGTTCAAATAAAATTTAATATTTTTGAAAGCACTTGTGTTTTCTTCTTTATTTCTTTTAATTTGCAATCCTTTATTTTATTTTTCAGACTTGCGAAACTCCACTATGGATTTAAATTCTCTAATTCAACGATTTTCCAAATCGTCTGGACATATAGTTATTATTGGTGAAAACAGCTTTACAAACTTTTGTATTTTTCATGATTAGGGAAATATCCCTGTAATCTGCAAATCATTAAATAAATTCACTATCTTCTCGTTCACCACATAAAAACCAAATGCTTACCATTTAAAATTTCAAAATTTGAATAATGTAAAAAAAAATTCCGAAGGATACAACTGCTATTTATTGGGATCCTTGCACACACAAAAATCAAAACACAATATAAAAAAAACTTTATTTAAGGATTGTAATTTCCACAACACTGTCTTCACCAACGTGCTACTTTTTACTGATTAAATCTTGTTTTCAGAAAATTTTTCCCTTCTATGGACAAAACCAAGCAAAAAAAAATTACTAAGCCTACTTGAATTCGCATAAGACAAATTTCAAAATTTTAACAACTGAAAATCCAACATTTCAATCAAGTTACCATTGCTTGTTTTTTTTTTCTATAAATAAAAACGCAATGCCTATTTGATTCAAATTTAAAAAAATCAAATCTTTTCGCAAACGAATTTATTTGTATTAATCAAGTACACACGATTATTTTTTTTTAAGAGCAAAACGCAAAGCCTACTACGATTAAAAAAATATATCCAAATGTTTGAAAATTTGAAATTTTGTTTGAAAAAAAAAAAAGAATACATTTAGAACTAAATGAACTAAAGCAAAGCTAACTGCGATTAAGAAACGAAATTTTGAAATTTGTTAATTTTAAAGAACCAAATATTTACTATTTCATACACCTATACGAAAAAGTTAGTAAAAAAAAGTCATGGTGTTATTACTAATGCTTGAAACGGCTCTATGCCACAAATTAGATGAAATACAAAGCCTGCTGCAGGATTTAATCTAAAAGCAGCAATGTCCGATGATGCCATTAAAATACAAGATGTTAGGTCCAAATATCCTTTACGTGATATACAGCAATATGACCATTGTGAATATCTTCGAGTTCGTAATTCACGTTACTAATTTTTTTCCTTACCAGAGCTTTTACACAGGTTGGTGCCAATTTAGCGTTAAAATTATCTACTAACGAACTCTGTGTGAAATTACGACGAAATACTGTTTGGCCAATATTGAATTCACGTTTTCTAGATCTCAGATTGTAAGATTTTGTGTTTCGTATATATGCGTTCTTAATTTTTGTCTGTATATCATTCCGTAAAAGAGTGAAATTGTCTTGTCTTTCTATTTCCGTGTCTAGTTCTGATAATAGTTTCAGGTTACGTAAAATTTTATAATTGTGTCCATGAGTGATCATTGTTTGCCCAAAAAGAAGTTCGTAAGGAGTACGTCCTGTTGTTTGGTGGACACTGTTACGAATTGCGCAATTTATGCTAGACAAATAGTTATCCCATAGCCGTTAATCATTTTGAATGTACGATCGAAGTGCCTCATTAATTGATCGATTTACCCTTTCACACGCGTTTGCTTGAGGGCTATAAACTGCTGTAAATTGGTGAATAATGCCATATTTTTCAATCAGTTTTTTAAATTCTTTTGATTTGAACTGGCTACCGTTATCCGAAACAATAAATTCCGGGACTCCATAAGCTGCAAAAATCTCGTTGCTCAGATAGTCTACAATAGGTTCTGTTATGAATTTTTTTAAAGGTTTTAAAAACGTATACTTTGTGTAGTGATCCATTATAATTAAAATACCAATGTTTCCATTTTTGGTACGCGGAAAAGGTCCAATCAGGTCCAAATACAGTCGCTGAAATGGCCTATCGGTAACAACCATTTGACCCATTGGTGGTTTCAGTGAGATATTCGGCACTTTGGAGGTTTTACAGGAGTCACATTTCAATACGTAATTCCTAACGTCAACAACCATTTTTGGCCAAAAGAAAAATTCCCGAATACGATGTAAGGTTTTAACGATTCCGCCGTGTGAAGCATTAGGTACGTCATGAGCGGCATAAATAACATCTTTTCGTAATTCCGTTGGTACGAACAGTTTCCACGAGTCCGACTCATCCTCATTACCCGATGAAAACTTTACCCTTTTATATATATATTTGTCAACTACTTTATAGTCCGGTAAGTCTGATTTTTGAAATTCACTTCTTAATTTTTGGTATTCCAGGCTTTCAAATGCCTTGGAATTAAGGTCGATTAAAGGCAAAATTGGCAAATCCAATTCCGCTACCATTATGTCGTCTTCAAAACCCCGCGATAATGCATCTGGAACAATATTTTCTTTACCTTTTCGGTGTTCTATTGAAAAGTTAAAACCTTGCAACTTGAGAGCCCATCTTGCTAACCGTCCTGTTAAGTCTTTCTGTCTCATCAGCCATTTTAGACTCGCATGGTATGTTATGACCTTAAATTCATGGCCTTCTATATACGCTCTGAATTTTTTTATAGCAAGGATTACCGCCAGGCACTCTAATTCAGTAATGGAATAATTCCTTTGAGCCTTATTCAACTTTTGTGACATAAAAGCTATAGGTCTTTCGAGCCCCTCATCATCGAGTTGTGCTAAAACAGCTCCTACACCATACATACTTGCATCACATTGAAGAATAAATGGCTTTTCAAAATTTGCGTGAACTAAAACGGGAGCAGATGTTAACTTTTTCTTAATATTTTCAAAAGATTCCTGTGCATTTTCGTTCCACGTAAAGATTTTTTTCTTTGTTAATAGTTCTGTTAAAGGAAACGTTATGGTGGCATAGTCATCAATAAAACGACGATACCAGCCAGACATTCCAAGAAATTGACGAAGTTGTCGAATCGATTTAGGAACAGGAAATTCTGTAATTGCTTTTACCTTTTCCGGATCGACTTTTAGGCATCCCTCCCCGACTATATAACCTAAATATTGAATCTGTCGAATAGCAAAACTGCTCTTCTTCACATTAATAGTCAAATTAGCTCGTCGAAGTTGTGTAGCCACCTCCTGTAAGTGTTGTAAGTGGGTCTCAAAGTCTTTAGAAATTATCAGAAGATCATCCAAGTAAACAAAAATGTTCGACTTTAGATTATACGGAATGACTTGGTCCATTAGTCTACACATTGTTTGTGGAGCATTGCACAATCCAAACGACATTCTTGTAAATTGGTACAGTGGCCGATTAGGGATTGTAAATGCAGTCTTTGGTCGAGATGATTCATCCATCTTTTGCATCTTTTAGATCCACCTTGGAAATATAATAAATTGGAGGAAGTCTCGAAATAAGTCCGTCTATATTCGGGATAGGATATGCGTCTTTTGTGGTTACGGAATTTAATTTACGACAGTCTAGGCAGAAGCGAACTTTCCCAGGTTTCATGATTAAAACCCCCGGAGATGACCATGGTGATGACGGACATTCTTCAATAACACCCCTACTCAGCATCCGGTCAATCTCACCACATAAAAGCTTTTCTCTTGCTGGAGAGATTGGGTAATATTTTTGTTTTATTGGCATGGCTTTTCCCGTATCAATATTATGTTCAATGAGAGATGTACACCCAAGTCCGTCGCGGTCAGAATTTGGAAAATAATCAATTATTTTCTGAAGTTGTTGCTTTTGTGTCGCCGTCATTGGAATCTTGCCTGGATCTTTATCTGATACATCCTCTCTAACCGTATCTATCGTTGCAATTTGTATGCCAAATTTTTCCCAAAAGTCCATTCCACATATCACTTCTTGAACTATTGATGGGATTAACAGAAATTCCATTGATTTTGTTTGACCATTATACCTGACATCTAGTATAACCGTACCCTCAATACGTTGCTGTTGTCCATCGGCTGTCTTTACATTGCCAATGCATCGTTGGTAGTTTTCAGTTTTAATAATTTTACAGCATATGTCTCCACCCAAAACACTAACATTTGCGCCGCTATCTAATAACGCAAAACAATCTTTGTCTTTTATGTTTAACAAAATGTACGGTCGATTGTCATTTACTTTAGCTACTAAGGATGATATAATAAATTTACCTAACATTTGTCTTCTTTTGTAATATTCGTGAATCCTTCTTGAGGATCTTTTAGGTCTTTCCTCAGAATTTGTACTATTAAATATCCTATTCCTCGCACGGTTGTACTCTTCAAGACGCACATGATAGGGTCTTTGTAGAGGATGAATTTTTGGCATATCAAGTTTTTCTAAAGCAATTGGTTTGTTTTTTATATCAGCTATTTCAGGTTTGTTTATCATAATCGGTCTATTTGAATTACTAGTTATATTAGCACGTTCTACTTCCGAATTGGATGTCCGTCCATTTTCGTACGGACATCCCTCAATGAGTTTCCCTGCTTCTGGGAGCAGTTTGGACATTGAGGTTTATAAATATTCTTTGCCCCGCATCCATAGCAAAATAGAGTTCGAGGTTCTTCACAATCTACGAAACTATGTCCCGACTTGTCACAATTCCAACATTTACGTGTCTGTAAAACTAAACAAACTTCATAATTTTCTTCTGAATTACGATCTGTACCTAACTGTTCTTCAGCCCTGACGATTTCCGTCACCTGTCCCTTTGCAATTGAGCGTTTACTTAAATTAGGAATTGCCGTATCTTTGACAAATTTTTCGTGCCTTCGTACTGCACGACGCAACTGATTAACTTGAGTGATTTCCAAATGGAGAAGCTCATGTCTTACTTCGGGTCTTAAATTCCGTTGAATTGTTTCACACAACTCGAAATCAGAATAAGGCGTTTGCAAGCTGTCGCAGAGAGCTGAAATTGCATCGAAAAATTCGTCGAAGGTCTCATTTTGTTTTTGTTTTCTTCTTAAAATTTCATCCTTAATATCAAAATCTGTTTTATAATCTTTATATTGTCGTTTCAAAGCGTCGCACAAATCCTCCCAATCTATCTTGTCGCAGGTGCGATGAAATCGCCAAAACCATTTTAGCGCTTTACCTTCGAATAGAATGTGAGCGTGTTGGCACAAAAGGTCGAAGTCACCGCATAAATTTGACCTCGTTAATGTGTTGATTCTATATATAAATTCGTCAACCGATATATCAGAAATATTGCCTGTAAAACGTATCTTTCAATTCCGAACTATGTTCAGAACCTTTTCGGAGTTTCGATCTAGATCAGGTGGATTATAAAGTCTACGACTTTCTGCCATATCCTGTCTATTGTTGTTATGTCCAAAATTTTCAATATGTTCATTTCGTTCGTTGTGTCCTAAATTTTCAATGTGTTCATTTCGTTCGTTGTGTCTGTCGTCTATATTAGGTCTGGCATTTGCCAATGTAAAATTTTGTAATAGATCAGCGACCATATTACCTATTTCATTTCTAAAGTCAATTAAGGTATTATTCATAATTTGCTGCACCCTGTTTGGGTCAGTACTTTCCTGCATCAGCACCGAAAATTTCAGTTTTCTATCTCCTTTACTTCCTTTTATGACTCCATTTTGAGACTGACTTTATTCTTTTGGCCAGAGTTAGTTTGGCCAAAGTTAACCATCAATTTGGTGTTTTATTCATCTTTACTTTTTTTTAATAATTATATTTATTTTTCTTGTTAACAGTCTTCGATAGTGGTCGATTTAAATTTAGTTCGCGTTAATAACTTAATTATTTTTTTTGTTTTACAATTTTTTTTTTTGCCTCTACTGAGATACTTCACCGAGTAGTGATAATTTGTAGATTTGAAAGCAGTACATATATTGTCATACCTTCTTGGAAGGATTTAGTCATTGAAAACTTTTAGCAGTGTTCGTAAGCTATTTCCATATTGCATACAAAATTTTAATAACTTATGTTAGATATTTAAATATACTTTTTTTCTTTATTTTACATACATTTAATGATAGACATTTATTTAAGTATATGTTAATATATGAGTATATTGTTTTTATTTTTGAGAGGAACTGAATTTTTTTGTTTACTTGGTTACCGGAGTTATATTTTATTTCTAAAATGCCTTTAATTCGTAGTACTGGAGATATTCCAGCACAGGTAGAACAAGAGGTATTTAACTCGACTGTAACCTTAGACGATGGAGCTTGTGGAGGAACAAGAACTCCAGCATACCGAGGGGGAAGACCAAAAACACGGTTGCAAACTCGACGGGAGGTATAGAACAGGTGTAGCATATTCCAGCTCAAGCTACACATCACATCTTCGACTGCTAATTCTATATCTTTACTGGTGTCTGTATGAATTGTCGTCTTTGTATATTTTGCTACCTAAATTATAAATCAACTGTAAATGATTCACAATTTAGTTTTATAATATTTAATTCGAATATGGGAACGTATCACACCCCCCCAACGACGAGCACAGCCGATACTAATAGGTAGCCCCGTTCCCAAAAGTAGACCATCAATTCAACGAATCGTTACAAGACAACATTTCATTTCGACTTCGTACCTACATGTCGTTGCGAATTCGTACCTATATGTCGTTACGATTTCGTATCAACATATCGTTACGAAGTCGTGTCAACCCTTTCAATTAAAAATCGTTACGATTTCTGTAATATTTCGCTTCTGAAATCGGAAGATTTTTTCGACTAGTCGTTACGATTTCTTTATGAAATCGGAACATTTGGTTTGGTGAGTAGTCATGCATTCATATAAATACTTCTACATTAAACATAAAAGTTTACCTAAATACCGTAAAGTAAATATATCAAAATTAACGAAATTTCTTAATAGAC